>JAPYZO010000746.1:0-23172 GCA_030522905.1 Torymus flavipes | reverse complement strand
AGTTATTTAATTGGTCAAGACTTAAGTATATTCAATCGAGTTTTACTTATGAAAAATTGAAAGTAACAATGTTATCCATAAGCAATTTTCAAAAAAAAAGGTATTTTTTCAAAATATATTTTCTTTTTTAAGATTTTATTGTATTTTTTAATTTTTAATTATAAGCATGTATCGATAGTAATATGACCAAAATCCTTAAAATATAGCCTCTGACATTCTGTTCATTTAGAAATTTGAGATCTTAATTTTCACATCTGATACACCTATTCAGTAGGCTACATAGAATGAAAAAAAAAATTTCTTAACCAGATACGTATTTCCTTAAATGTATTTCACAAAATGTGTCCCAAATTTTTAGGTCAAAAATAAATTCGATCCGTGATGTCCTGGTGCATGAATTTGAATGGAATCAGCCAAACCGCAGATATCGAGAACCCCCTCAGCCCGTCCTGGTTAATGTTTTCGTTTCCGACGCTCATACCGCTCTCCTTCTTCTTCTTCTTATTATTATTAATCCTGCTGGGGACATAATTTTTCAGAAATTTTCCGTTTCGCCATGACGATCAAGAATAAGAACCTCGTCGACTGGAGCTCAAACAACATACTGGCCGCTGGACTGGCCGACACGATGTGCATCTGCGACGTGGATTTCAAGAACCTCTCAAAAGTCTACAGGGTCGACCACACATCGCACTTGTGCTGCCTCAAGTGGAACGATGCAGGTAACGAGCTCATTTATACATGCTATATACATTATTTGAAATTATCTATACCTATATACTTAAGTATGTATTATATATCCGCGAAGGAACTCGAGTGTCGATGAGCGGGATAGACGGCACCACGAGCATGTACGACACAACGTTGACAAAAACCATCTGGACGCAGAAATGCGCGGACACTGAGATACACGTTAAAAAATGCAAGGTTACTTGCACTGTCTGGGCGAAGAAGGATCAGCACCTCATCAAGTTGAGTATATGTATACGAAAAACGTTGTGTTCAGTAGCTGCTATATATCTATATACATTGAAAGAGAGTGAGAGAAAATAACGTGCGAACGTGTTTGTATACCAGCGCCTGCAGCGATGGATGCCTCAGCGTAATAAATCCATCGAGCGGCAGGGTGATAAGGAAAAAGAGCTTCGATAGGGAAATACTCTCGGTCTCCGTGTCCCCGAAGCAACAGTACCTCGCCGTCAGCGGGACCGATAAACTCGTCAAGATGTTCGATTATCCGTCACTGGTGCCGCTCTTCGAAATCGCCTTTTTTGCCAGCATCAGGGTAATACATGCTCGCGTCCATATGTCTGCTCTACTGCCCTTCAATGTCATTATAGGGGGGGGAAAAAACGCGCGGTTGTCGCTCGACGTTGCTTTCAATAACTCTATTGATATATTGTGTTTGCCTTGCTGAAATGTGGTATAACATAAGTCATATAATGAATATTAGATATGCAGAGTCACTATATATTAACACGCGCCCGCGATGTAAAAAAAGATACTTCATTCGTTTCGATATGTGGTTTTGTTTTGTTTTCTTTTCGATGGGGTCTCAGCCACATAACAGGTGCCTTAAGTATACATCGTATATTCAATTATAAGTGTTTTAAATTGCATTTTAATCGGAATAAGTTCATTTCAATTATTATGATGAAAATGTAAAAATTAAATAAAAGATTTGTAGAAAACAGATATGTTGTCGGTAACATAATATATAACTTATGATAATTATTATATGATGTAGGCGCCTGTAATAACTATATACATTTATAATCACGGTGAATAGATACCCCACGTGTCATTTTATTCATAGCAACCGCAATCCACCCTCACACCGAAAAACTCTGCACCATTTGAACAAACAAAAGTCTAACATAAAAAATGATTCCCTCCTCCTTGATCACGAGAGGCGATGGCATGGCACCCCTGGTCATCGGGCATCCTCTGTATCGGTGGCGGTCCCGGCGACGCCTCGCTCTCCCTCTGGAACGTCAACAGTCAGCGTCAACTGGCCTACCGCAAAGTCAAGTTCATCGGCACCGTCGACACCCTAATGTTCAACCGGCTGAGCGGCGAGCTCCTAGTGCACTGGTTCTACCTCGACGACGACCGACTGCACTCCAAGGTAGCCATACTCGCGGGTCTCGATCGGATCGTAGACGCCGTACCCTTACAACCCGAGCATCGGATGCTCAACATCGTCTGGAGCCCTGATCACACGAAATTAGGTATGCATAGATGTGCCGATGTATCTCTTTTTGAAAAGTATATAACTATGTATAAATGTATGTGTGTGTTTAATGGGTTGCAGCAATGCAGCATCGCGATACGCTGGTAATCTGGAATTTCTTCGGCAACGACTTCTCCAAGTGGAGCAAGGGGAAGAAGTCGCGCGATGGCAAGGATTCGAAGAACAATTCGAGAAACTATTGTTTCGATACGCAGTGCTCGAGCGGACCATATACCGGGCTGAAGAACGCGAGGCGTAACAAGGAGTTCACGTATTACAATATCAGATAGTATACGTTTAGTATATAAGTATAGCGTCTTTTTGTTGTTGTTGTTTTATTTTTCAATGTATATAGTTTTTAGGCGAGGTTGTTTGTATTATACTTGCTACTTCCGTCCATTACTAAACGGGAACATATTTAAATAATTTTCCAAGGAGATAAGTAATTACATCTTGTGTAATAAAGTGTAGACTTATTTGTTACAAGGGAATCATAGATTTGTAATCGGTAGTAGTCTCGAATTTTTTAAACTTGTACATAAATTTTCCTTTTCTCTATTGATTTTCCACGTTAACAGGTTTGTATAACTTAAAGTTTAAAGTTTTTCTCAATGTAAATAAAATATTTTTAAAGATGTTAAAAAACATGTATCATATACTGGCTGAATCAATCATTTTACCCAAAGACTCTTTAAACTATATACAATTTAGTGCAGATTATATAAATAATAATAAAGGTACAGGTAGACATTAAACAAGACTCGCGATTGTTGACAAGCAGCTTACATCCCGGGTAATTCTCACCACTGTATAGATATACGATCGAGTCGTGCTCGGTATTACAGGCATCATCGTCGCTGCTCAGATTAGAGCGATTATAACGCGATTGGGATATAATTAATTGAAATTACAAATGCGTTCGGAACTCTATGGGGACGAATATACAAACTCGTGGGGATACACGCGCGTATAAAGGCTTATATATAGATTCTCGCATCGGTATGTTGTACATATCTCGGTGCACAGCGTGCAACACGGGTCGAGAGCGCACGTGCGCGCTCTGCACTGCGGCAGCCCGTTAAGGCGCTTATACGATCGCATTTCTCCCGCGCAATAATTTAGACGTAAGTCTCTCCGCGAAAGAAGCGCGCGCGCGGGCAGCTTATATAGCGCAGCACTCTTATACTTACTTACACTCCCTAAACGCTCATCCCGCGCAAATTATACGATAAGGAGACTCTGCTCTCGATCGATTGCTATGGTAGTACGTCTATATATATGTATAAAAAGCCGGACAATTATAACGTTCCGGGGAAAAGTACGGATGGGAAGGGAGGGAGCGAAATGCCAAGGAAAAGAAGGAAATCTGTTAGGAAAAAGGAGGAAAAGGGTTGCAGCGGGCAATTGGAAACGACCGGCAGGCCATAAATTTGGAGCGGCTACTATATACTACTACCACGCGCGAGCCGCGAGTTTATAAAAGCCAGAGAGCAATTATTTTCGCTGGACGCCATATTTCAGGCCGAACGTCTTAATAACCGAGGATGATCCCCCGAGTACGCCGGATACTTTTTACCCCGTAAGAGAGAGAGAGAGAGAGAGCTTCTGCGCGAGGAGGAAGAACTTTGTATGAAATTACCGGTTAATCGGCTGCCTGATTGCCTGCCTACGATTTTTCAAAGCGCATAAGAGCTGCTGCCTGTCGGCTTCTCTCGCTCGAATCGTGCTCAGCCCGCGGTGTATATAATGTATATGCCGATCGATCGGGCACGTGTATATATATATATTCGCGTAGTTTTCTTTGCCGATGTATCGATCTCCTTATAGCTTTTCGATTTAATGGTCGTAATCCCCTTTTACTCTGCTTTTCTATCGTTGCACACCTGCGTCGTTTTCTTTAGAAAATTCTTTCCTCGCCGCGTCGAGTTGGCGTATGTATAATATCTTCTTGTGATGTATCGGTGGGTATATTTAAGCAGTTTGAGTATGAATAAGTTAACGAGACGCGTGAATGTATAGTGAATGTTAGCAAAAATTTTTATTATAGGTGTATAAAACACTTGGTTCCATCAAAATAATTTTTGGCTGTTGTCTTACAGAGATATATCTTAAGATAGACCCAGTGCCGCCCATGGGGTTTGTTCAGCACCTGCCGTACCGTTGTTATCCGGAGGTTTTATTGCGGGCGGCGCGGTGTTTGGTCTTCTTCTCGGCCTTCGTCGTGGCCTTCGATATTCCGAGGTGTTGTTCTCCCCGAAGTCGGTGTTCTTCATGAGATCTTCGATTGTGATGCTCTGGATTAGATCCCTCATGGATTGGGTTGTGAGTGTGAGCATAGGTGCAGTTCGGTTGTGTGAAAGGTAAAAAAGATTTTTAAAGGATCTTCTCTTCTTCATTTTTCCTGAAATGTATAATTGATCATGAGAGCGTGACTTTTTTTTTAATTTGTATAAATCGGTAAACTTGAAGTAATGACTTACGCTTTTTATGCTTTACATTTTTTCTTGGAATTTTGGGCTTCATATACTGGACAAATAAAAATATTTTTAATTATTTATCGTAGTTGTTATATATTAGTAGAATATTAATTTTCTTATATTACCGTTTCAGAATCTGTATCGGAATAATCAAACGGATTTTCCACACTTTGGGCTGCCCACGATTTTGTTCTAAAAGATCTTTGAGGTATTCTGTTTAATTGTCTCTTTCTCTCTATTCTTTCGTAGTCAATGTTTATTACATCTAGCAACCAGCTTTGAACATACAATAACATGTTATGAGTGATGTTTCCTAAAATGTTGTTAGCAAAAAAAATCTCTGTTTAGTTCTTACTCGAATCCTTTATCAATATTTTTGTTCAAATTGAAATGCTTAGTTTTATCCGGGATGCAAGAACAAATTTCAATCCTGGTGAAACACTTTGCAAAGTTCACAACTCGTTCAATGTTCATTGTTTCTATAAGATCTATTTCATCGACCGCATCTTCCAGATCTTGCTTATTACCTAAACTGGAGTAGTTGCAAAAAATTATATAATTTTCTTTGAAAATTGTGTATGTAATTAAGCGGAAAACTAAAAAAGTGCGTGGTGCGGAGTTTGGTGAAATACGTATAAAATATAAACGGAACATTTTATTATCCTACATTCCTTTTTGCGTGAATTAAATTTGTGCGAAATATTAAATATTTATGTTGCTAAGGTTCGGTCATTACTAAACTAAATCAAACTAGCTAAGTTGGCATTTAAAGACGTTCTCTGGTCGATTATATATCAATATCCAGAAAATGTGATCTAAAAATATTATTTATGATGGTAACCCCTCATGAGCCTCTATGTATATGCAACACTCTAAAAATAATAAAAATGACAGTATAAGAAAGAATATGTCAATACAATATTTGAAAGTTTTTTCGATACAGGGATGCGCAAAATTAGTTTTGACGCTTCGTTTTACGGGCATGATCGGCGATATCAAATGGAGTTTTACGTCCATATTAAGAAAAGTACTATATTCTTTGTGTTATTATACTCCTAAAATCAATTCTGTTTGCCATACTGTAAAGTACACGATATTACTTCTACTATTATATAGTATAAATAACATAATACGTTTAAAAAAAATTGTTACTTATAAGTACAAAACTTTAAAAGCGGATATCTCAATATTTAACACTGCAAGCTAGTGTCTATACTATTCAGCAATAAATAAAGCATCACTACTTTAGTGTGCATGCAAAGTTTTTGAAAAAGTTAGGACCATTCGATTTTCTAGAGTACGTCCTTAACACATGTGCTGGTGAGAATCGGAAAAATAATGGTGCCAAGGTGCGATAAACAAACTTTTTCAATCAACGCTACTCTTTTGCTTACAACAGTATTGGTTTTTGACTAATTAATCGATGGCAAACTAGCTCCTGAAAAACCTCCGTGCTTTCGGTTAGGCGATCAATGTCATTAGCGTCCACTACGTATATAACGCCGTATATCTAAAACATCGATTAATACGAACGTAACTCTGAATATCTTCTATAAGTACATATCCCTGCCTTTTCAGCAGTACACTTTGACTAGCGCTGTTATATCAGTCCATTGAACTTCACTTATTCTTTCATATATTTTATGTTAAATATAATGTTCAACTTACGTCATCATAATATTTTGGCCAAAGTGCTCGAATTTGCGGTCCACCCCCGACGTCGTACAATCGGATTGAAAATGATTTGTAATTGAATGCGACGGTACGGAATCCGATGGTAGGCACTACTTTTTCCTTTGTCAGGAGGCTTTCTATGATGGGAAATGATAAAAGCAATCGATAAAAGGGGAGAAAATAGAATATACTGTTCCGTAGTTGAAACGTGATCGGTACGTTGTGCTCAATATGTCAATCATTATATTAAAAGGCATGAAACTTTAATAAAAATTTTATTTACCTATATGATTAAAGTAATAGAATTCAGCGTAGTTGCTGGTTTATAAGATTCCGGGGGAATGAAAGTTTTGTTATGAAAGTAAAGTACTTACTGTTAAACAGGTAGTTAACGACTGCGCTTTTTCCAGCGTTGTCAAGACCAGCAACTAGCAGTACAACCGGTCTAAAACAAAGTATAAAGTATTCGTAATAATTTTCAATTAGATGAAATATAAAACTCTCGAGAGTGCCGTAACTATGATAATAAAGAACTGAGTTTTAGCGTACTTTCTTATTTTCTTTCGGCACGGCATATTTTGCCAAACGAATCTTAAGCCGTCTGTTATTCCGTCGAAAATGCAAACTAAATTGCCCATTTCTCTCGCGTATTAGCAGACACATTTGTTATAAATGCACCCAGTTTATTGTTACTGAAAACAATCCTACCATAGCACTGACCGCTGCTAAGGCAAACAAACGCACAACTGCGACGTAGGCGCCGACCAACGTGATTGAAAGCAAATATTCAGACGGAATAAAGCGTTGTAGTTCTATCGGTAAGGTAGAAAAAGAATTTAAATGGACTGTGTTTACCACTTAACGATATTTGATTAATCGAAGTAGGACAAGGAACATAGGAAATTTTATAGGAGTAATAAAAAAAGCTTTGATTCCGTATACTTAAACAAATTTTACTATATGCAAATGCTTAATACATTTCATGGTCCGAATCATTAAATACACAAGTATATTTAAAATAATTTGCTTAAAACAATCATTAACTAGATTACATACAATCTCTTAATCACATCTCTTAAATAAATGAAATGTGTAGAAAACATCTTATCATCATCTTTAATCTTATTTATTTTTATATAATTTCTCGATATCTTGCAGTGAGTAAAAATGCATATAATTAGATCAGAAACGTTTGATATATCGTAACAATTGCTACATACAAATGTGATGACTTTTAATCGAAAGCTGCATTATTTGAAGAATAAAATTACACTGAATAATGTACATTTCATTAAGATGACATTGATAGAGTACTGTGAGTATGTCTATGATGTTGCAGTATAAAGGAATCGAATAAACCAAATTATGTTTAAACAAAGAATATACATATTTTAATAGTTTAATGAGAAAACTTTATATAATATATAGAGAGAAACTCCAGATCGCATTTCGTGAAAATCAATTAAAAATACGAGTGTTTCTAACACGTTTAAGTGATTTTTCACGTTCTTATTGCCTAAATGTACTCCTTTTTTTTACATAATCTATGTGTTCCTTATTTTTCCAGGCACGTAATTTTTATCTATACAGACCTCTTGCAAAAACATGTGTAAACATCGCTCGTTTTGCGCTAACGGATGGCCAGCAATTCTGAAACACGTAAAATAAATTTAATCCTTTTTTATCCATGGAATAAGTGAAAATGAAAATATAAAGAGAGAAAGTTACAATATTTCACTGAATATATAATTAAGCCTTTCTTTTCTACTAAAATGATAAGTATAAGCTACCGGTTATTGACACGGGACCTACTATACCGACCGTACTCCAACAAAGTCATTAAATTTAATTATTTCACAAGTTATAACAAATCAAGATACAGATATATTTTGTAAAGCCATATGACATTCTTATACATATACTTTCAAAGAGTAATATCAAGAATAACTTTAGGAGTTGAGTATTGAGATATTATCATGTATTTTAAAACTTTCTAGTAAATAGTAAAATAATGAAAAAAATTCATGCAATGTTTTAGTTCGTTAACAACATTAAAAAAATACATTCAAAACTATTATTTCGTGAATGATATTAGAATGTGCAATGTTCTTGGATTCTTAATTTAATTTAAGGAATTATTTCCAAATCTAAATATCATTTCTATTAAATAAGTAGGTTCATGAAATTCCTTTAAATTACTTCATTTTTAATACGGTTTAACTATGTCTACGCAAAATCGTCGATCGATTTCAAAACAATTTATATTATTTGATTGGTTGTATTTCAAGTAAGTATTGCGCAAACGATTTACGTATTAATTAACTTGTTTAAGAAACTTTATTGAATAAGGATTCGATACTCAGCTCACGCGTTTAGAATTGCGCGCACGAAATCTCGAACATACCTAACCTAATCTCACGCGTATTTATTAAATTTTTTAGATTAACAATTCGCGTTATTCAGTAATGTAAAACTGCGCATGTGCGAAAATTTGCAAATACACAATAGGACGGAAATACTATAAAATCATAATTTAATGAAATTAGTGACTCATTCTAGAAAATACAATATTACTCACAAGCAATTTACAAAAAAAAAAACGTCAGAATGATAAATTTCTTTTGTGTACACTTACTTATTCACAAAAATTTCTAGACCTTTCCTTCGATCCTCAATAAAGTCTTCTTCGAATATTCCATCGTCACCTCGAAAAGGCATCTGTCTTTTCCATGCCTTACCTGGCAGTGGAGGCACTACAATCTAGAATAAATCAGGCCATTGAATAAATAATATTCACTGAAGTTCATTGAAAATATTTTAAAATTAAATTTACAAACCTTACTGTCTCGCTCTAATTCATTTCTTAACCATTCAAAATCACTGTACCGTCTTCGCACACTGGAGTCTTTGACTTTGAAGACTGGTAAATTTGTCTATAACAAAATAAATTCATCATGAGTAACAATGAAAATAAAAGGCACACATGACTTAGAAATGATTCAGAGTTGTTTTGCTCCAAAAGCTGATTGTGAATTATGAACTCTAAAATAATAAGGCCATTCGAATGAGGATGTGCAAAGAAAATGAGTGTGTACAGTGGCTGTGGAGAAAATAGAGTACCACTTGTTGCTATATTGGGAAAGACTGAAAATTGGAAAATGCTAATTGTAGTGAAACGCGCCGATACGTATGTCTTTTGTTCCAAAGTATACATCTCTCGTACATATATTTCTCATCATAAAGCGTACTTCCCGGACGAGTGAATCACGAGCGTGCATGTGAGGTTGCAAATATATCGCTTCGATCTAATCCAATACCCTAGTGACATTTGGACTCGCACGTCGAGCACACAACGGGGGGTGTGTGCGTGCGTATGTCAGAGCTCCGAAGGCGATATCGGAGCACGAGAGAAAGAGAGGGAAGCCACAAATAAACAAAACAACTGTCGCCGTAATGTATCGCCTCTTATCCCTTCTATAGGTACCGTCCCTTGCCCTCGGCAGCATTATAAAGGCAATTTACCACGGCTACCCGCCTCCAAGTTACAAAGTTCAATCGTGAGAGACAGCCGGAGTATAGGTACATGTACACGCACGGATGCTACTCGCATAGAGAGCGATAGCGAGAAAAAGGGGAGTGTGCACTCACTCGCATCCGCACTTCGTAGTCGGTGTAGCGCTTCTTGCCAAGTCCGTGGGTAATCGGATTGATCACGTCGATCTCGAGAAAGTTCGCCGGGGCCGCGTAGGCATCGTCGAGCGTCTGTTTCTTGACATTAAGTCGGCGCGTCGCGTCCACCGTTGTGTCTGCCATGGCAATTTTGACAACCCGTCAGCAGCACTGGCAGCACAGCAGCAGTCGTCCTCTCACCACCTCCTCCCCTCGTCGGGCGCCGTCGTCGTCGCGCGCTCTCTATCTATATATCAATCCCTCTTACTCGTACACGTCTACCGGACGTTAGTATCCACCTACCACTGCCGGACTGTATAATGCTGTTGTGTGATGTGCAGCAGGCTGACTGTACGTACGGACGATGGGTTGTGCGCACGGCTGGTACATATATACATATATACAACACACAAACAGGCGCGCGGGCGCAGTCAGCGGCCGGGGCAGCAGCAGCACTCAGCAGGCATAGACCTTCGCTCGTGGGGCGGCTACGAGCGCGAGACACTGTACAGTACACTATACCTATATGCGATGCGCATACCACCGACGAGCGAGCGGTAGTCACTTACACACTCATATATATATATATATATATATAAGCGTACAGTGGCTATATACGCCTACCTCGCGCGTGTGTAGCAGCAGCACTAGCAGTTCTCCGTCCAAACGACGGAGAGAGGGAGAGAGAGGGAGACCAGGAATCCGGTTCTCTCCTCTCACTCGCTCTAATGCTGTGCTATACGGGCTGGCTGTTGCTGCTTGCTTCTTGTTGGCGAGCGCTGGCCGCTGCGCGTATGATACTGTTGCTGCCAGCAGCGCCGCGCTATCGACGGCCCTCGGACACACTATTTACAACAAGTAGTATCCTACGCTCTCTTCCTTTCTGCTCCTTTCCTATCTTATCCACGCACGCAGCACTTTGAACTGTAAACCCACCGTCCGTGCCATTGACTACTTGGGTACACTCATACTTGCTTTCGCCGTGCTTATTATTTCATTATTGTAATCTGTCGAACTCTGCGTGGGCTATGTACAAAAGATTTTCCTTGATAGTTAGAAATGTGATTCATTGTTGATTCTTTATTCATGCTATATCGGAGAAGAGCGTTGGATTTTTAACACTTTATCAGCTTTTATTTATTATCATCTGTAGCCTTGGATTGCAGCGAACCTATCAATCACTTTCATTTGCCAAGCATGTATATAATTATTGTACAATAAAAACGTTTTACATAACGCATTTCTTACGCGATTCAAAATTTATCCATCTATTTATACTCTGTCGTATTTATTCGTATCGCTCGTCATCTTGTCAATACAATTTCGTTCCGATAAATTTTATTCCTAATAAGCTATTCTTATCAATGCTTTTACGAAAATTATTTTAAAAACAATACATTTTGTCTATACACTTACACTGTTTGTATGACTGTTCAAATGATGTATTTATTTAAATATGTTGAGGATAACAAACAACAATCGATGTATCATCATTGTACGACTGTGATAGAATCGTCTGTATTTCATAGCAATGAGCCCAGCAGCCGACTCGCAGCGAAACGCACAATTCGTTTATTTTTTTCCAAAAAAGTTTTTTCATTCCATACTTTTATTTTTAATTTTATTATAAAAATCTAAATTGATTAGTTCATAGAAGTTGGTTGAAAATCAAATATTATCAATTAGGATTTAAAAATATTTATAAATAAATTTTATCGCATTTTATCTTTATTGCTGCAATAAATAAATAAAGAAACAGCTTTTTTGGAAAGAAAAGACGCACCCCATGAAAAAAATAATTTAAATGGCTTTGCGTAGGTATAGGAGGGACGCGATTGGTCCATCCGCTGAAATCTCTGCGGGTGTATAGAGGGTCGTGATTGGATAAACGACGATGGTCCATGATAGACTTTCGTTCGCAGATGCTGTCGCTGATGCAGCTTCCAGCTGCATAATATAAACCAAGCGATACACCATAAAATCTGGGTACGCGCCCCCCTCCTAGAATGTCTTTTCGACTGGAATAATCCTGCGATTCCATTACGGATTTATAGACAGTCTAAAAATGTTTAGATAACGAAAAATTTTAGTGCATTTTAGACGCCGTGAAGAATAGCGCCGTTTGTGATAAGTAATCAGTGATCTTTATGAAGGCAACAATAAAAAATAATACGCTGTATAACCTTAGTCAGAGGCGCGAACAAAGAAACTGAAAATAATGCTATTAAGGAAAAAATTTCTTTCCAAAAAGTGCTTTATACTCTTTAAATATTTTGAAAGCTGATTTTTAGAAAAAGGTAAAGGTTATAAAATCAAGTTCAGTGACCAGATCTGTATAAGATAAATTTTAACAATGGCCACCCCCGAAGGTACAATTCTCTTTGCAAAGCTAGAAGCTTTAAAAGATATAAGGTGAAATTATATGCTTTTTACTTAATGTTTTACTTTTTGCGCAATGTAAATCTAAAATAACCATTTATTATGTTATTTTGCAGGTCCAAAACTATTCAATTAGATAAAATTAAGCAAAGAATTTTTCAAGAAGTTGAGTTGACAGAACAAGAAGACAAATGCTTAATGGAATATAAACAAGAGATGGATCTATTAATGCAGGAGAAAATGGCTCATGTTGAAGAACTAAGGCAGATTCATGCTGACATCAATGCTGTATGTTCTAAACAATGAATGATCGATCTTCTTATTTTTCTCAATATTGTATTAATTTTTTTTATTGTATTCCATTTTATGTAGATGGAATCAGTAATAAAACACGCTGAAGAAGCCCGAAATCGTGCAAGAGAAAATGCCAAAATAATTCATAACAGTGATTACCAACCTTTAAAGCATGATGTTGATAGAATGAGAAGGGACTATTTAGGACTTGAACGATTACCAGAACTTTATGAGATTGAATCAGATATAACACCAGAGTAATAACTACATAACTTTTATACCTTTCTGAATTTCAATTATATTGACTTCAATTACATCCTAATACTACTTTAATATTAATAACATTATAACACATCTCTATATTTTTAGTTATTTTGATCGGGCAATACAAAAAGCAGAGTGGCGAGTAGATGTTCGTGGGGAAGACTTACTACCACCATTAAATATGCATTCTCATGGTGCATCTCATGGACATCCTGCAAGCAATGCATTTTTAGCACCTCAACCTTTGCAAGGATCGAGTAAGGCAGAGTCAAGACCACTTCCTCCAGCACCAGGGCCTCCTGCTCCAACTTTTAGGTATGTTTTAAATTGAAAATATCCAGGTTTTTACTAATACAATATAAAAACATTAACTTTTAAAAATCTATATCTTTTAATTATTATTATTAATTTTAGACAACAACCACCACCTATGAAGTCTTGTCTCTCTTGCCATCAACAAATTCACAGAAATGCTCCTATTTGTCCACTATGTAAAGCTAAGTCCAGATCTCGCAATCCTAAGAAGCCAAAAAAGAAGGATTAAATGTAGCTGAATCTAGCTGAATAATTATTTTACTTTTCATAATTCATGTTAATCATACCATAATTATAATATAATCATAACATCTTTCATTCAGTTTCTGGAGTTCTTGAATTTTAAACAGAATTCATAGAAGTAAGATGTGTCACTTTTTTATATTTTTTAATTATAATTTTTAAAACATGTGTATGTCATTAATACAAAATATCTGTATCTTTATCAAACTGTATTACCTGTCATCTGTGTCATCTTTTTATTATTAAGAATATATAAGTACCATTTGTGTATTCAGAATATACATATATATTCTAAGGCGTTTTTCATTTTTAGTAGAATTTACATAAGGAAACCCCACACAAATAAATAATATTGTTGTGTGTATTTTACGAAAAAATATGAACTTAATTTAAAATACTAAATGAAACTAAATGCTTTAATAAAGTGTGTCCCTTTCAGAGTTCAAATTATTCAACTAAAAAAGGATGCGTTCCTTATAAGTATAACATTTGTTTACGAACGTGTTTATTTAACGTTTGCGCCCCCGCACTTATCGATAAATCAATAATGGTAACTCTTTATAGATAAAAAAAAACTGAAATTTTTACAAGCTGTCCTATGAATCCGTTGCCTTTGAAGGCACATATATAAAAATTTATGTAAAAAACTTAAATTTGTTTAAAAAACTCAGTTTTTGCAATGACATTACAATTTTCTTGGTTTTATATTTCAATAATTGTAAATTTAAGTTTTTAATATAATATATATAAATTAAATTTACAATTATTGAAATATAAAACAAAAAAATTGTGATTTCATTGAAAAACTACTTATAGGAACTTTTACGTCTCCAATTCTTTTTCACTGATATAGATATTAGGGATTTTTTTCCCTCTCAAACTCTTACTTGTTTAACTGAAAAAATTTTAGGTTGAATATTTTTTCCAATTTTTTTTTAATTTTTAGATAATAAAATGAAAAAATTGTTAAATAACATTCTATTGACCGTCAACTGCATATTTTGCGAAAATTTCTCAAGTATAAAAAATATTGTTTATACATAGTTTTAATATTTTTTTTAATTTTATTTAAAATTCGTTTTTTATAAAATGTCGATAAATTTTATCAAATAGTAATGTTATTTTTTAATTCAAAAGCATCTAGGTATCATAAGAATTGTACAAATTGTATTTGTAAATGTAATAAAAAAAATTGGAAACCCGGCATAATCTAAAAAAAGTTATATTTGATCATTGAAAAGGCGGCTGATTGGCAGAAATGGTGGCACCTAGTACCTACAACACGTGCATTGACTATAAGGTCGATTTTCATGAAAAATGTTTACATAAAATTAATTACTCTTATGCAAAAATAGTAAAATAATAAACTATAAAGATAAGGTATTACAAAGTAAAAAAAAAAAAAAAAAAAATAAATATTACTATGAAACCACCACCTATGAATTTAAAGCAGGTTAATTCAACAATTCTTGGTATTTATATGTATTGTAATGCTTTACAAGTGTATATAAATTTACTTTTTTTTTTATAGTTTATGAATAGTCGACATGTTTTAAAACTATACAGAGATATTTTAAGAACTGTAAAACTGATCCCTGATAAAACTGATAGGGAATATATGAAAGACTGGGCTAGATCAGATTTTAAAACTTACAAAGATGTTACAGATGATGTAAGTAAAAAATTGTTCAATAATATATGCTATTAACTTTTAATTTACTAGAAATTCTTTTTTATAGCTGCATATAAAAGCTTTGATGGATCATGGAGAAAAGTCATTGAGAGAATTGCAAAAAAATTTGGGTCGAACAAAATAGATAGAATCAAACTTAGACAGGGACTTTAAATGAAATAAGACATACTTATAACAAAGAAGCTGTTTATATTTTTTGTAAATAATTGTATATAATAAATAACTATATATATTTAAATATTTGTGTTATTAGATTTATCACAATGACAGAAGTTGAGGTACGCTCCTACTTTATACTTTGCTTAAGTACATATTCAACAAATTAAATCCAAGCAGCAAAGTAAATGTTGTTGTTATTATTAAAGTAATCATGGAGCGCTTATTTGGTTTTACTTTACTTTTTAAAAGTAAATCAGTTAGTAATGAGGCAATGTGTTGGCCATCAAAGTAAAAGCAAGGCACAGTGTTTATAATTGCTAAGCCAGAAGAAAATACTGCAATGTATTTACAAAGAAGAATTAAAGCTTCTGGTAAATTTGGACTTAGAAACGAAAATCTTGGTACCCAATCAGACAGTTCAGTTGTATAATATATTTCTGATGGGTGTCCAAAGAATAAAACATCCTTATGTCCATATCTTTGTATTTGAACAACCTGTAATAAAATAAACAAAACTTAGTATTCAATAGAAACATTGAAGAATATTTTCCAAGAATATATTACTTGTAATTTGCACAATTCAAAATTTGTATGATTCCAATTTTAATAATAAAAGTTAAATTACCTTTGTCATGTTATCTAACACAGGTCTAACACACAAGTCATTCAACATAAAGCATTGCTCATTGTTTTGACAGGAATTATGTGAGCTTTCAACAATAGCTCGAGCAGATAGGCAAAAGTGTGTGGAAGCTCGTGATATTTGAATATCAAATCCTCCTAAATGTTCAAAACATAAGTAACCTTTGTCTCTATTATGCTGATCACAACAATTATAAACACCATTATTTTTATCTTCAGCACCATAAGATTTATCTAATTCCTATGATTAAAAATTTTTTTATTTTATTATTGACATGTTTATAAAAGAATTCCAGTTGAGATAATACCTTAATCATTTTATCTGTAACACAATAGCCAGGAGTTGGATGTTGAGTTGCCTGCAAGATGCAGTTTTTCCAATTTGTTGAATTTTTTACAAAACAGTCATTTATTTTATATACTACATCTCCTGTTGAAAGTCCTGAAGGTCCCAGCAATAGTGAATTCTATAAATTATTTTGAATTGTGTATATTTTACTTATTAACAAGTAATAAAATAAACCGTACAATTTATTATAAAACTAATTTATAAAAAACTTACTGATGAAATATCTTTTATAAAAACGCCTGAATTTTTTATGAAAAATGGTGAAAAGAGGAAGGTAATAGCTCCTAAAAGAATTATTGCAAATATTGCAAGTATTACATTGTGCCATACTCCAGCACATAAAATTCTTAATCGATTTTTAACTGGTAATAAATTAAGTTGTTCATCACTAATATGAACAAATGCTACCGGTACAACAAAAAATATTATCATTCCTATTCCAAAAAAGCGAACATCTTCTCTTACTGCTGCCATTGCATGTCCAAGCTCATGAACAACACTACATAAAATTAATGACATTACATAGTATCCCATTTCATTATAAGGTATATCAACTCCAGGCACCTATTAAAAACAAGAAATTTATATTTTTTATATTTTCAAAATATTACTAAGTTTATTTGAAAACTGCGAACTGTAAATAAATTTACCATAATTTCTAGAACTTGCTCCTTTTTTTCGTTAGGCGACGCAGAATTACTTTGCCAAATATCAAGTGTCATTTTCATAATAACTACTGCGGAGATGGGGAGAATAATGATTGTTACAATTAATCCCATGTTGTACCACAGTGACCAAAACTTTGAACGATTCAATCCCCATCTCATCAAAGGTCGATTGAAGGCAGTAGTGAACCATTTTATACGTAACAATTGAATTTCTATTCCTGCTTTCTTTAAAAGAGTTAAATATGGTAGGTGCATACATGACTGTAATTAACAATTATATTTGATTAGAAACTGTAAATTCTTTAATGATAAGAAAAGTAAATAATAAACATAACCTTGTCTAGATACATAAGCTCATATTATCAATTAAAAGTATAAATTAATAAATATGATCTTAATGCACAAGATAGCATAAACAACACAAAATCAATATTTCTTACCACGAATATTGTGTTGAAGAAAAAGAATGAAAAATGAACTAAACCAATCAGTATCAGAACATGAAGTGCTTCCATCATAACACCATATTTATTATTATTCTACTGATTAATATAATGACGATGAAATTTGCAAACAGTTTTAAAACTACTCATGAAAATATGTGTGCATTATACGACTAAAATTAAATGTAAAGTATTGTATCATCTGAAAAAGAAAATACTGAAACGAGTGTATTTTGAATTTGGTCATAGTGACCATTGTATGCAATTTTACGAACACCCGCGTGTTTACTACTTTCTCATCTTTATCGGCTGAGTCCGAGTCGTACGAAAACAAAAATGAAAACACGCGGCACCGAATGCCTTTGCGAACTCACGTGACGTAATATCGTCTGATTCTGAGCAGTGGCGCGATTGGCTCGCTCTCCAGTCGGGTGATGCATGTGCGCTTTTTCTATCTTTTATTGCGCTTGATACATTCTCGGCTGCTCCTCGTGCGCGCGGCCGTCTCCAGTTGAAATTGCGAAAAAAGCCCGTATTTCATGTGACAATTGTGGTGGTAAGAAAGAGTCGTGGCAGAATGAGCGACGGGGATGCTTGGACCTCGGTCCAAGACACCGACTTCACGAATTTTTCGGCGGGTGACAGCTTTAACTTGAACGACATGACCGGTTTCGATGGTACGTACACATACTGCGTATTTATAAGTATGCCGATGCGACCACCACTTGCAACTCGATTGTTTTTTCGGAATTTCATTATGAATCTACCCTGGCCATTGAGTTAATTAAAGATGCGTTCATGTTCATGGTCGCATTTGTTTTTAGTATCAAGAGGTTGACTTTTACTGTATTGGCAACGGTGCTGTGTCGTTCGTTTGTTTGACGATTACATTTTCAGCAATTACTCATCGTTTTAATTGCACTCAAAGATGAGATTTTACGTTTTAATAGTTTGTCAATTATAGGTTGTCTATTTTATAGATTTATTCTAAAATTGCATCATCTTTATTTTTTATTAAATTTACTAATATTTTGTATTTATTTACAGATCTTCTGACAAACTGTGAAAACGAACTGTTGAACAATGACAGTTTATTTAGTGATGAACACCTGCTTTCCGAATTGGATGATTCATCGTTACCCTTGGAAAGCGGAGATTTGGAGTTTGGTTTTCTTAACTCAAGCCCTACTGAAATGAAAGTGGATCCACTGTTTCAAGAAACTCCAAACGTAAAACGAAATATCACATTGTTGCCAGCACCAACTCAACAACCACAACAACAACAACTGCAACAGCAAGTTCCTTGTCAAACTCCAATGGACACCAGTGTACCACAAGGAACCATACAACAATCGCCAGAAAGAATAGTTTCTGCTCCTGTGCAAACTCAAGCTGTTTTTGGATCACATTATACTATTTCTCCTAATGTGAATTTCAATGTTCCATCACCTATAGTAACACTGGCACCTGTTACTACACAACAAAGGCAATTACTATTACCAGCTAAATTGATAAAATCAGAACCTATTATGTATACTGGAAGATCGCAAACCATTAATACTGCTCCAGTTCAGCATCAAATACATACTCTTGTTAATACAGGAAATGGTACTGTTCTTGCTACAGGTAATTAATTTTTTAATATAACTTCACAGCCCTTTAAACATTGTTTGTTTTTTTACTCCTTATGTCATACTTTACAAAATAAAGTAATAAAATGTCAATTTATAAATTGTAATTATAAGAATAAGATATTTTTAAAATATTTCATTTTTGTGTGTAATTGTAAAGATTGTTTCATCATTTTTTAATTGATTTGCAAATACTGTATAATTTTTTTTAAAATATTATTTCATTTTGAAATTATGAACATTTTTTTAATTCAATAATATATTTTCTTTGTTTTAGGAATTCCTTTGGTTTTGGATACTGAAAAAGTGCAAATAAATAGAATAAATACTAGTACTCATGTAACAGTTCCAAAAGTTAAAGAAGTGAAACGCAGTGCTCATAATGCAATTGAACGACGATATCGTACATCAATAAATGATAAAATAATTGAACTTAAAAATATTGTTGTTGGAGTTGAAGCCAAGCTCAATAAATCAGCAATTTTAAGGAAAACAATTGATTACATTAGGTAAATAAGATAACAGAGTTTGATAAGCTCTTAGTGTGGTGTGGAAGTAAACAACTTTTTAAAATACTTGTTCTGATTATCTAAAAACTTAGAAAAATTTTTTAATTTTCAATTCAATTTGAAATATTTTTTTTTTAATTTATTACTAAAGCAATATACATTATTTTTAATTGCATATTTTATTTGTATTCAAAGATAAAATAATTGTGTGATTAGATTTTTACAGAACTCTAACGCCAAGTTAAAGGCAGAAAATATGTCATTGAAAATGACAGCGCAAAGGCAAAACTTACGCGATTTGTTGGTATGCGGTGAACTCACGCCACCGCGTTCTGACAGCAGCGAACCGTCGTTGTCACCGGCTCCTGCGCCCTTATCGCCACCCTCGCCACCACCCCCAGTGATAAAGGAGGAACCCGATGTGATGCAAAATGTACGCAAGCCAGCTATGACGCATACAAACAATGGTATGCCCGATCATACTCGCGTCTCTCTATGCGCCTTTCTTTTCATATTTCTTGCGTTCAATCCGTTGGGTTTCCTCATGAACAACGTGGGAAGATTCAATTACGATTATATCAGGAAACCTGAAGGACGGGCGATACTGAATTATCATGGTCAGTATTTTATTAAAAAAATTCTCATTTATAAAGTTAAAAATTTTAATCATCAGTAGCAAAATATATTAAATACGAAATTAATTATAAAATTCTAATTATGAATAGAATCAGCGGATGCTGAATCAGCCTGGTTGAGCACTATAATTCTCTGGCTTGTTCAAGGACTACTAATGGGTTTTGGGTTGTGTCGACTGCTTTTATACGGAGATCCTGTTTTGCCAGCAGACAATAAAATTTCCGTCGAGCTACATCGCTGGAGACGTCAGGCCGAGTTCAATATATCAAAAGACGATTATGAGCAAGCTTATCGTGATCTGAATCAGTGTCTACAATATTTTTCGCGGCAGTTACCGGTGACGCGCATGGATGTATTCTTTGCTACTCTCTGGCAGGTAATGCGACAAGTTTTCCATCGACTTTACATTAGCAGACTCGCGACGTTTATTGGCAAGAAATTTGTCGAAAAATCCGAGAGGCACTTGGCAGAAATGTCAGCAATGGAAATGGCCACAGTTAACCAGCACATTCTGTGCCTCAAGCTTTCTCAAGGCTCAAAGGATTCGTTAGTATATCTTGCTCTCTCAGCTGTAAATTACGCTGAAGCAGCGGGCGATACTATGCCCAAATCCATGTTGGCTGAGGTTTACGTTAACGCTGCTCTGTGTTTCAAGCAGTCGCTTCTGCCGTTCGTACATAAATTCTACCTGAATAAGGCTCGCAGTCTTTTAGCATCAACTATCGTGCCGCAGAAACTCAAGTGGATTGTAAACGATGATGGAATGCGCTTCATAGTCTCGCAGAAATGGAATTATGGACACAGAGAAGAGAGCGACTTTACTTTGCAGAACAATAAATCTGATCCATTGTCTTATTCAGCCAGGGCTTACAGAGAACACCTTATTAGCCAAGGTTTGAGATTATTGGCCGGCACTGTCAGCGATGCTCATGCTTCCGGACTTCTTGACATCTCACGGAAAATCATGGCTTCTGCCCAAATCGACTTATGCATTTGTAGCGAAGAGAAGATTGGAGCTACAAGTAAGCATTTGTTTAAAGATGATGCGTTACGTTAATTACAATAAAAAAGTAGATTTATTTAATAAATTAATATTTGAATTTTGCAGAGGTTGAAGACGAGGTAGGATTATGGTGGGGTGCTGTTATGTGTGTAGCAGCGAACTTCCGACTAGGAGAAGAAGATTCAGATGCTTGGAATATAGTAGAGGGCAAATTTCCATTTGAAAAAAATTCTCAATTAAGTAACACTAACCCCTTACCTCATGCGGTCCTTCTTCTTCTACAATCGGCAAGATTCCCGTCGAAACGTACAACTGTTCGCCTTATTGATCAAGCTAGTACATTCCTCGAGCACTCGACTGTTTACAATAATTGCAAGCAACAATCTTCTCAAAATGTTATGGTAAGATGTACTCGCATTTCCCGTTAATGTTTTCTATATAGATACATATTTATTTTTATACTTCAAGAATACAACTGCTCCGAGAGTGCATTGTAGTTGCATTGCATGAAATTTGACAGTGCAGTACTTCTGCAGTGCAATTCTTGTGGCAGAGCAATACAACGATTATCTTTATATATGTATATTATTTATGTGGTGGATTTTCCTTATAACGTGGATTCGGTTCCTACAAAAAAGAATTTTTATTTTAGCTTACCCAATTATGGGTATGCGACTGGCTATTGGAGATGAGAACCTCATTATGGGAAGAATTACAACAAGATATTGAAAAGCCTGCAATCAACGCAGCTCTTCTCGGTTTCCAACGAGATCTCTCCTGCATGCGACAGCTTTGTCAGCACATACCGGTAAATCACAACAAAACTAATTTGTGCTACTGCACATTCTGAATCTAACCATTTTTCAACAAAAGAATATCTGTTTGAAAATATTATTTACAAATATAATTTAAATTTATGAAAATTTTTAAACTTTTATTCCTAACAAACTTATTTAATCATAATACAAACAATATACACATAGTCAAGAACATTTTTAATAAAAAAACTTAATTCCAATGTCCCACTACTTTTTTTATAGTCTGTTCTACCACGGGTCTTCCTGTACGAGGCAACAGCCAGGATAATGGCCGGCGCGACGCCGGTAAAGACGCAAGTGTTGCTGGATCGCAGTCTCCATCATCGCAACTCGCGCTCCTCTATAATCTGCGGCAAGGATCGCTCTCAGGAGCAGGGAAGCGGTGAGCGTGAGCATGCGGCCGCCCTGTGTCTGGCCTGTCGTCATTTGCCCGTCCTGCTGCTGGCCTCGCCGGGCGAGCGCGCAGGAATGCTCGCCGAGGCGGAGATTACAAGAGTGTTACGAGTTGATAAGGCAACTGACGCCCGCCATCTCCTCCAATTAGATTGATCTGCGTGATAAAGTCGAGAGAGAGAGAGAGAGGGGCCAGACGGACGGCCGGTATATCTTGCTGGGAACAATTTTCAAGATACGATGATTTCTTTTCTTTTTTACTTAATTTGTGTTTTTTTTAAGTATGAAAGGGGATACTTTATTGAGTTGACCTTGCAGCTTTCGATCAAGAAGGATTTTTCTAATATTTATTACGTGTAAAATTCGATAGTTTTAAGCTTTACGTTTGATAGTGTTATTTATTGGAAAGTTTTTCATAGCTTTATTATATTAGTAATGTTGTCTCGAATCGGTGTGTATGTAGGACACCAATAACATGTATGTAGGGCAACAAAAATCTACCTCTGCCCCTTAGCTTGATCCAGATTTCATTGTGAACGATAATAATAGAAAGATTGAACGTGGTCATTTAGTTGACAATGGTCCATTATTATCGTACTAATGTGTGTGTGTGTGTGTGTTAAGATGCCAGATAGAGGCTATTTTACTGGAAGATGCACACATACTATAGAAAAAGTATA
>JAPYZO010000745.1:0-32611 GCA_030522905.1 Torymus flavipes | reverse complement strand
CTCTCTCTCTCTCTCTCGCTCTATAAATATATACACGCGCGCTGCATAAAGTACATATGTGTTTTTCCTTAAAAAAGTATATTATAGACTGACCTTGAGGAAGGACGACGAGCAGTAGGACGGCAACCTGGAATACCGCAACGAGCCATAGCGTGATCCTCGGCTGCGGCTGGTGCGGCGGCGTCGAGAACCAGGAGCCGCGCGCTGATGCCCGCGGCCTCATCTTATACTTGGCGCGCGGCGGCCGGGCGACGACTCGCTGCAGCTGCGCCTCTCTCGCACCCTCCTCCTCCTCCTGGCCTTACGCGCGTACTAGGGTAGCAAACACACTACTCTCTTCTCTTCCTGCACCGAACAACAGAGTCGCACAACAAAACTCGATCCACACTTTCTCTCTCTGTTTGTATATATCTCACGAGGCCATGCCTGTATAATATATACTTTCTCTCTCTTCTCTCCTTTCCTCAACTGCTGCTACCTCCTGATTTGGCCGTCATAGTATACACACACGCGCGCGGACGCGCGGGGGATTGTGCGTGTGTGTGTGCGCAAGGGGGGTGGTGGCAGGAGACGCGCGAGCGCACACCGCGCGCACACGCACTGCGTGATGTGGTCGTCGTCTCCCGCGGCAGCAACGCGCGACGCGCACAACTGCTGAAGCTCTACTGATGCTGTGCTGTGCTGCTCCCCCGGCGGTGGCGTATCGCTCCCCCTGTCGGCTCTCTCTCTCTCTCTCTGGGGTAGTAGGCCTAGCTGAGCACGCGCAGCATCATCCTACTCACTTCTCGGCGCTCTCTTTCGCCTGAGCCGATCCTCCCCCTGTGTCGAGAGAGAATCCTTGCTGTGGGTGGTGGGAGTCCAAGGCACCGGGACTACTCGCGCGGGAACCTGCAAGCAGCATGAGGAGACAGAGATTAGGAGTGAGTTATGGCATGTTAGGATGGATGTACCTGCAGTGTCTTTATAGGTCAATTTTCTTTTGCTCTTTATGTTGAATTCTTTTAAATACGCACGGAGAGAAACGGCGCTCTCTGTGTATACACCCCTTATCAACACAGGGAGCGCCGCTCGTGCGCCTATTTTTCTTCGCGTGTATAGAACTCGAGAGACGATAATCGGGCGAGCGTGACATCGATGTTTCTGCGCATTAATATATTCATTTTTTTTTTTATAGAGACAGTTATGCGTAATTTGCGGCTGTGGAATCGGCGATTCAACGAGTTGTGCAGCAGCGCTCATTAAACGTGGATTTATCCTTCTTTACTCGCGGCCGATACTAGGTCACAATTGCATTATGTGGAAATCAATTTCAATAATCCAAATTTTAGGCTGGACTCTATATTGCGACGTGGGGCCGTCCGATGATAAATTTCAATTTTTTTTTTCTTTTCGTACTGATAAGCCGTGCGGCAAAAAAAAATAAGGATTATAAGGATACTGTGATAAAATAGACCGAATGGGGATATTTTTTCTCCCTCCGATATGGCTGTTTGCCTCTTTTGAGAAAAATCTCTGGGGCGAGTTATTGCGTCGGGAATAAATTCCGATATTATCTGATAGTTTCTTATTGTCGCGTTATGGGGCTCGGGAAAATAACCGAGATAAGTGAAATTTTCGTATATTCGCGGCGGTTTCTTTGCGAGAATCATTATTTAAACGTTTCAAAATACATATAAGCTATGTTCGGTATTTGTCACGGTTCGCGTTTATCGAACTCATCAGACGTTGGCGCCTCTCAGATCTATATTTGTCCTCGATTAATTTTTCACGGTAATCGACGAGTTCGTTCACATCGAGAAATATTACAAGTTAAGGGAATAACATCAAACATAAAGCAACGGAACTTGATTCTCAAAAATACAATTCAGATACGTTGATGAGTATCGGAAAAAATACGGTAAACCAATTTTGCTATATAAACTACGCAAATGAAGTAATTATTATCGTGTCGAGATATTTCGTTTCGTCGGAAAATGAAGCAATTCAGTGCACTAATTTAGCACTGCGTAAAATATTTGAAGTACAGAGAAGTAGTGTAACCTGAGTTTGGTCGGACATTGATTTTCAATGCATTTTCTTAAAGTACGCCTTTCATCAATTTTTTTTTTTTAATGACAATACAGATTTTGTACAGGTTGGACTTTCTACACCTGTCCCCGAAGAAAGATAAGACGAAATCCGCTGCTATAATAATAAATCTTATCAGTTGGCGTGAAAGTAAGCGCGTTTGCGCGCATACGAATCCATTCAGTCGGCTTTGGACTGCGCGTAATTCCTCTCGAAGAGGTTGACCGACTTGCACAATGCGAATATTCGCGAGAAAACAGAGGAGAAGCTTACTTAGTCCGTATGCGACATGCCCTCTCTCTCTCTCATTTGTAAAAGTTCTCTCAAAGCAACGTGGGGAGACGCGATTGCCTCTCGGGCTTTGCGCTTTTCTAGTGAGAGTGAGCCGACGGATTTTTTATGTGCTACTGATATCGCACTGCTCGGCTAATCTATATATCTTTCTAGAATGTTATAAAAATGATAAGGTGAAGAATAGCTGATATTATGATTATTATGTCAAGGCTCGTTGTGAACTCTAAGGTACATTATCGACATTTTAAAGAAAGCATACTTTGTTTTTGCATCTTGCCTATATTTTTCTTCACTTTTTCATTATCAAATTTCGATCGCCTATTTTTTTATCATCTATTCTGTTCAGCAAGTTAATTTCGAAAAAAATGCATTTACTATCGTCATGGGAAAATTAAAATAAGAATTAAAATAACAAAAACTACTATTGCACAAAAATACGTGAACAAATTAAACTCGCATGTATAGATCCTAAATTGCTAAACTGAATTAAACAATAATAGTCAGCACCATCATTAATCAAAATTTCACTATAACATTATTCAACGCGTACATTTACAAAATGTCCATATTACAAATTTATTTAATCGTACAAAAAATAATTTTTTTTTTCCAATTATAACAAAACAAAAGCCTTGTTCGAAAACTCGGTAAAATATAACTATAGACTAAGGTTCATATATTATCGGAATGCTTGAAGCGCGCGCACATCATGGTAGAGAGTCCCCGTCATTCTTAGGAAATTAATTTTCGAAAATTCAATAAACATTCCATTTCGGTGCGCGGCAGTAGCGCGCGCGAACGGGGCCAAAGTACAAAGCGCATTTGTGCTCGCTCGTCGAGAGAGAGCAACAGGAAGGCCGAGAGCGCGCGCGCGCGTTACGACCCGGGATTCAACAGGAGGACGCCCCCGCAATCGTTCCCTCTCTCTCTCTCTCTCGCTCTGTGCTCTTCATTAGTCAAGTTCGCAGGCAGAGGCCATGTGCGCTTCTACCCCGTAAGTAGATTCGGACGAGCTGTCTCTCCACATTCTCACGCTGTATATAGTGCGATAAAACAAGCGACAAGGTCGTTGAGCTATGCCTTCCAGAGCGCTAAGAGAAACAGAGAGAGGGAGAGAGAGGGAGTGCGAACGGAGATCGCACCTCTCGTCGCGAGCCGCGCGCGCCCGTCGTGTCAATGACCGATCGAATCGATTCTCTCCTCATCTCTCGCAAGCTCGTACTTTAACACACTCTTTCCCACCCCCGTCCCACCGAAAAACGTACCTCAACGTATTATCTCCCACATGCGCGTGTGTGTGCGTGTTATATCATGGCCGACAAGCATCATTTCTTCCCTCTCTCTTCACTCTCGATCCCACTATAATACGTGTGCGCACCTGCAGAGTGCACACACACGACACTATTATTGAGAGTCACGAGCAAAGATCGGCTTGGATATCACACTAAGGACGTTCATGCCTGTTGTTCAGCCAGAATGGCATGATAACAACGGAGCCGCTGCTGCCGCGGCCGGGCTCGCGAGGTGGCAGCGCCGCCTCCGCTCCGGGGTCGACGCTCCTGAGGACGACGACGAGGGCGACGCCGGTGAGGCCCATCGCCTTTTTATTATCCTCCGCTGACTTCTTCTTGCCTCCTCGCAATCATGTACGCGCTAACGGCCACGCGTGTCGCCGTCCGCCTCATGCGCGCCCCAGCCTCCACCGCCAATTCTTTCACGGCCGGGCGCTGCCAAAAAGTGTGTGTCAGAGAGGGAGAGAGAGAGAGAGAGTGCGGAATATGAGAGGGGGGTGTGCGGATGGGAGGAGAAAGAAAGGGGGGACGTGGAAGGAGGAGGCGAAAGTCAGAGAGGAAGAAAAAGGTGCGGAGAAAAGGCGCGCGCGCGCGCACGCACGCACGCACACGCACGCGACCACACACTTGATGACTGGGAAGGGAAATGTGTGTGAGATAAAAATAGAGAGAGAGAGATAGAGATAGAGAGAGATAAGGGACAGACGGCTCCGGTGGCGCGCGGCGCTGGCGGCTGACGCGGAAAGAAAGAGAGAGAAGAAGCAAGCGCGCGGCTTGCTTGCCTTGTGCCGCGCTGCTCCGCACTGTCAGCGACGCAACCAGCAGCAGCCACGAAACTGAGAGGACCGCAAGCGGGAAGAATGCCTGCCTGCCCCTGGTACACTCTCTCCTCCTCCTCCTCATTCCGTCCCCCACCCTCTGATCCTCCGGATGCCTCCGCTCGCGACCTCTCTCTCTCTCCCCCTTTTTCCCTCCTTCTTTCCCCTCCCCTCTGAGCTTGTTTTCCCGCGGACTCGCACCATCCTTCTCGCGATCATTCCATTAATCCAGCCTCTCCTCCTCTCCCCCCTCCCCCGGGCTGGCGTGTTTTTCCCTCTACATCGTTTCGTTTTCATTGTCGAAGCTCTCTCTCCCTCTCTCCACCCGCGCCTGTTTTACCCGGAGCGCGAGCAGCGAACGGTGTCCTGTGTTTTCCACAGCCCGTGCCCGAATTTTCTCTCTCTCTCTCTCTCTCATTTCATCACACACATATATATATCCCCCCCTCCCCTATACACTAGCTTAGCCTCGCACGCTCGCGTGCTTACACACAGACCCACATTCGGCCTCACGTGCGAACAGACACACTTCTCGGCAGAGAGCGGAGAGAGAATCCTCCCTTCCCCCGTCGAGCTTTCCCAGAGCCACCTCTCTTCTCTGGCACACAGGGAGAGAAAGCAAGCGGGAGGTGTACCTCGCGCCCCACCAGCGATCCCCGGCGAGCCTGCCGACTGGAGCAGCTCTAGTCACGTGCAACCCCACCAGTATCGCTCGCTGGATGCTGCACCTCTCTCTCTCTCTCTCTCTCTCTCTCTCTCTCTCTCTCTCTGTCGTGGCCCAAGCCAGCCACCCCTGCGCTCAGATCAATATTGCCACGGGAAGGAGACAGAGAGGGACTCGTGCGTTCTCCTGGCCGTCTCTCGTACCTCGCTGCTGCGTGCGCACGTGTGCGTACGCGTGCATGAAACGCTGCGCGAACCTGCCGCTCCGGGATATGTATATGTGTATATAGAAGCCCGTGGATTGTGAATGCGAATACTTACCCCGTGCATGTAACTGTACGGACAAAAGATGTTGACGATTTTTTTCCTGTCCCGTGGGCGGTTAACAGTGGAGGAGCTCGGCGGTGTATTGGGTGGCCGACCGTACGTTGACTTACACTACTGATGGCGCTGTTGAGGGGGGGATGAGAGGAATGAAGCATTTTTTGGCCGCTTTTGAACAATGGTTGCCAGAATTTTTTTTGTTACATTGCGGATGGGTAGAGAAAATTCAAACACTTCTCCACATATCTATGCGAGAAAACAGCAGAAGCGGAAAAACGTGCGATTGAGTTCTGAATTGATACGATTATATTCGTGATATGTTGGATTTGCCTTACATTCCTCAAGCAGAGCATCTGTTTCGATTGTGTTTTCACGGACGAACACAGCACAGCAGAGAATAGCCATTCGAGATGAATGAGGAAGTAGAAAAGCAAAAGAGAGGACCGCCAAACGGGAGAGGGAGAAATATACAGAAGGGAGATGCGGAGAGAAAGTAGAATGTGGGAGGAGGGTTAGGTTAGCCTGTTGCTGCGCTGCATCGACGAGTTGTGCCGCGCGCCGGCTCGCGCTTTTTCCCTCTCTCTCTCTCTCTCTCCTCACTTCTCACGCTCACCATCCCCCCTACCTTTCCCTACCATCTCTTGCTTCCTACATAGCTCCCACTCTCCTCTCTCCCTCTTTGACTCTCTCTCGCTTCCTCTCGTTTGTACGCCACCCGGATGAGATGGTTCCGCGCTGAAGAGAGGGCGCGCGAATCCGCAAAAGAAAATCAGTTTTAAATTACTAAAAGAAATAACGCTGTGCAGTTTCCCGCGTTGAAACAAAACCACCGGAGAAAGTTTGGCAGCAGTACTCTTAAACGCTAATGAGCTTACCCAAAAATGCTGTCAATTTTGAACACTTTATCAAGAAGTAAGTTGCGCTTTCAGATATATGCGTATCTTAAACGAGCAAGAAAGTGAATGTGCTATATTTGCGTGTTCAGTTCGCTGATTCCACAATTGTTGAATTAGATTAATTACTTTTGGATGAATATAAAATTGAATTTCCGGTTAAAAGTACACACTGTTATATTTGACGCAAAATTATAGTGTAATTTTTAATTTGAGTTCAAAAAAGTTTTCAAAAATGCATACGAATATAAAACACCCACCAGTGGGTTTACAGTAACTCAAATATTTTAATGAAAACTGTATAATCTTTACCATCTTAAAGACATTTGCTAATTAAAAATGAAATCTCTAACAGTAGCGTGTTTTGGCAGATGGCAGAAAAAACTAAAAGCTTCTCTCTTTCTCAATCTGAATCTTATCAAACGATCCCAAATCTTTTGTCAAGCTCCCGCACTTTTGTTTCTTTGTTATTAATTCGGTATACCATACGATTCCATTCTCTCTTCACTCCGGTTGAACCGTGGTTCGATCGAACGATTCGAACCTATTTTCCCCGGAACCTCAGTTCCGTGCGCAAGGCACCTACTGCCACGAGCTATAAAGACGGAATTATTACATTATTAATTAATTTGAAAGTATATGCTTGAAGCAATTAGAAATATGATTATAATATACATGTTATAGATGCGCACAGACAAAGTAATATTATCAAATAACGCAAAAAAAGAAAATACAATAATATATTTTTAACAATAATCGTAAAATATTTTACGTCGAATTGCATTCCACTGAATATTCCCGAGGTCATAAACAATTCATAGAAAACTATATAACGCAGGTCCATGAAGGCAACGAAATTCCAAAAAAGAGAGGAGAGATGCAGTTAACTTTATTGCCTGCATCTTTCTTCCGCATATACCTAGTCGGAATTACGAGGGTGCTTCGTAAAAGCACAATCCTAATCAAAAAATTCCTTGAAAAAGGCAGGACGCGCGCGCGCGCACTCGGCAAAATAATCCGTTTTTAAAAGCGCTCCTCCGTTTTTTCCACCGGTGTGTACACATACTGGGCGAAAAAAAAATCCCTCCGCGCGCACGGATTCCCAAAGAATACGCGTAATGCTCGGAGCCACGAGCCAGTCACGTCCCGAATAATCGGCGCCCTTCCCCCTCATAATGCACTGCGCTCGTAAGTGCCCAAAATACTGGCCGCCTTAATTAAGGCAATTAAAATAATTGCACCGAGGAGGAGGGTTTTTTGAGCGGGATCTTTCCCCGCTTACCCTGCGGTTACCAAGCTTCAGATCCCACACACGCGTGTGTGATGGGGCAGGTTATGAGCTATATACGAAAGTCAATGAAATGTCAAACGGAAATATAATTATGGGAATGCGAAAAATCTTTTTCACAATTGAATAGTATTGTATAAGTTTTTGAAAATAAACCATTTAAATATTCGAGAACATGAAAATACTAAAATTCTAAAGAAAGGTTATTTTAGCTAATAAATACTTGCTTCTTATAATTAAATTGTAATGCTTTGTCACAGGGGAAATTTCTGTCGATATACAAGTACATCATGACTTGGCAAAGAATAACTGTGATGTTGTAATGTGATTAGAGCACTAAAACATAAGCATATCGAGTATGTCCCGGTTATAATTTAATTCTCATCAGCCAATGTGCCCAAATTGATTCAGAGTTGGCGGACTTGTAATTTTTTATTCAGAGATTGTATATACCTACGCCCATATCAGTGTTTTTAATTTACAGATATCTACCGTACCCACCTTCGAAATATTAGAAATAGACTGCTTTGCCAAAAGACTCGTGAGTGATGATTGACCCACTCAGATGATAAGGAAGATTGCGACTTTATCCAAATCAATTCCAAGTCGACGTTTACCCAGGGAGAAACGTATATCACAGGAGCAATATCAGCAAGTGATAACTAGCCTGCTATACACTCTCCATTAACAACAGCATCGTGACTTCAGTTCTCTTGGCTAGAGATAAAGGGGTGAGAAATATATGAAAACCAGATTTGGGTCGATCGACAATCGAAGTTTTAATTTATAGCTTATATAAGCAACTTCGATGAAATGGCTATAAAAACTCATTTAGAAAATTCTTTTCGAGATTTAAAAGTTTAAAACGTCCATAACTTTTTGAATATGCATATGTCGATCTGGATTTTTCATATGTTAATTACGAATAACAACAACGGAATCGAAGAAGTCCTGAAATTTGGAAAATTGCAATGATCGCTCGCTCTCTTTCGAAGGACCCAACGCAAGTCCTGAAATCATATCGCCAATTGAAATACTTAACTAAAGCTTATTGAAGCTCGGAGGAAGACGCATAAAAATTGAATATCTACATAATTAATTAGACTAAAATCTACAACTTGGCCAAATTATAAAAATCGATATTAGTATCGTGAAAAAAAAAACTGTCCACAATTCCAAAGTCAATACAACCATCTTTTTTCCGGCAATCAACGGAAAGTCCAGAAAGATGTAGAGAGAAACTGTCGACTACGCCGTCTGTCCTTTGATTAAGCTCAACTGGGCTCCTGCGCCGGTCGATCGATGAGAGCGCTAGGAGGACGGAATCTTAGGTCTTCCTCCCGACTCTAATTGGGGAACGAGAAGCTTTCTCGAATGGGTGAAAGTAGACAAATTTCCCTCAGGTATGTCAATGCTATGGGACTGAAACTTCGAATGATTTTCGATTTTATTGCTATATTACTTTTATCCGGAAAAAACTCTTATTATTTATGATTTTTAGAGTGAAAGTGTGAGAAAATTAGACAGTTGATCGAAATTAAGAACAAACGTTTTATTATTTTATTAAATTATTTATTTATTTGGATATTAAATCAATGAAAAATGCGTTTATTTTCTGTATATTTAATTGTGAATTAAAATAAGAACAGGTGATGGGTATCACTCTCCACACACTGTGAGAACAGGTGATGGGTATCACTCTCCACACACTGTGGAAATGATCTTTTCTGAAAAGTAATGGAAGATGCCTAAAATTAACCAGCAATATTGTGGATTCTGTGTAAACCCAACCCATATGAAAAAAAAAACGAAGGAAATCGTAAGAAACCGTAGGAACCGTACAAAAACGTACAAGACTGTAGAAAACCGTTCCAATTCGGACATATTTCGTAGAATTTGCGTGGTTAATTTCTACGGTTTCCTACGTTTTCATTTAGGCACCAGTCCGAAAGATTTATGAATCGTAGAAAATCGTAGATAACCACAAGAAACTGCAGAAAAACTTAAGAAACCGTACAAAACCGTACGAAATATGTCCGAATTGGAACGGTTTTCTACAATTTTGTACGGTTTCTTACGATTTCCTACGTTTGTTTTTTTCCACACGGGAAGTCGTACTTTATTACATTTTTCTTTTAATTTGTGTTTGGTGAATGGATATTGACCGTCAAAAGGGTATTCTTACCGATGAATTTAGTCATTAAGCATATAATATGTATTATTTTTCGAAAGTACTTAATGAAATTGTACTAACTAAATAATTGACTGAATATCATCAAATCAGTAATATATATTAGATGAAAAAATTGCGTTTCCTGTATGTAACATACACTTCCAGGACCATACTACTTGATCAATAGTCATGGATAATTTTTCTTTCATTGATATTTTGTCCATTATTAAAGTAAAACTTCAATGCATCTTAAAACGCCCCTCATAGATACGGCCAAGCGCCCCGGGATAAATGAAGATAGCGAACTAGAAAAATGGCCGAATTAGCGAAGTGGCCGCGAATTACCCCGACTTACCTTACATTGAGTATTTCGTGATTCTATATGAGATGCAAAAATTCATTTTTTGTTCTCAGACCGCAAATAGTATATTACGACCATTGAATGTAAACCTCTAGAAAATATTTAATTTTTCAAAGTTGATTTATAAACATTAAATAACTGTAAATTATCAAAGGGCGCGGTAGCTCCCTGCTTGGTGAGTAGATTTACGTTTATAGCTGCGAGAATAAATACCGTTGAAGGATCCTTCTGAAGATTTTCATCTGAAGTGGAGTACTTGTACTTATATCTGTGTAGCGAAAATACTTCAAATGAAAGAAACGCAAAGTTGGAAAATCAAGGAATTTTGGAAATAATTTTTCCTTTGGTATTCCTAACGTAAGTGCTTTGATTATCAAAATTTATTATAGATCTAAAGAAACCTGCAAAACCGATTTTTCTTGTAATCAATAAATTTTTTTCGATTTATTAATTTTAATTATTTTTTTAATAAATTTGAAAAGTTTATCTAATTCGAATGAGACACAATGAAAAACGCATAAATTTTCATTGCGAGGGGTCACAAGAAAAGCGGAGTCCTTATTAGCCTTAGAGTTTATTGTTGGACGGTATCAGTTTGATATTTGCACAAAATATATATTAACAATCATCATTTCTCGTCAACTGAAAATAAAAAAATACACAAAATACTGATATGTCATCGTCATATAATAATAATAATAATCGTTCGATATAAACATCATTTGTATAATAGCGGACGTGCGCGCGCGCTGGTGCCCCGCCCAGAATTGCAACAAAACATATATATAATATATTTATAGAATATATTTTCTCCGTTATTATATATAATAATAATAATAATAATAATAATAATAATAATTAATAATAATAAAATTGTATGTATAATCGTTTTTAACGCACGCATCGTCGTCGCCTCGACGCGTCCCGCACGCTCATTTATATATGCCGAGTCGTCGTCGTCATCGTCTCTCGACGGAGCCGTCGGTGCAATTAAGCCCCCCTCCGATCGACTTCATAAGAGACAGAGAGAGAAAGTAACGACTTCGGGATAATATCACGTGGAGAAAGGGACGCGTCGTCGACACATCGCGCGCGCGCTTTTTTATATATATCTCTATATAACTCACAAGAAATGTACAACAACGTTGACACGGCCAGAGCATTTCATGCTTGACGAAAGGATAAAATGAAACATTTATTTATATATATGTATAGAATATTAATCGATTGACCTCCGTAACATCTACGCTTCTCATAATAATAATAATAATAATAATAATAATAATCATAATCATAAAAATAATAATAATTAATAATAATTAATAATGCTTAACGAAGTTTACGAGTTTCTCTTAAAAATCTGTCGTCTTTATAACTCTATATTATAGTTCCTACTTTGTCCTTGTAAAGGTCCATTCACCATCGTAAAAAAAAACATGTAATGTGCTCATTCGAACAATTGCTTCGCTCGTTTCTTCCTTTCTACAAAAATATTATCGTTAATCCTAATTAGTTTAAAAAGTAAAAATTACAAAATTCAGTTTCGCCCGACGCGTCGCGCATATAATGCAATTAAATATTTTTCATTTCTCATTCTGTTCTTCTTATTGGCTCTAATCGTGGAACTATAGACTAACACGCGACACCCCGGCCTCATATTTGCCTTTTGACACTCACACGCATAATAAAAATATCTCATCTATCACTACTTTAATATAATAGGGTTTCGGTTGACAATGGAATGTGTAGTGTTCTCCTTTTCCTTCTTCATTATATTCTCTCATATTTTGTCTTTTTTTTCTTGTTCACGCCCATTTATGATACACGAATCAATAGAATAATTTTAAAATACCTCATAGCAATTATATTTACAAGACTTATAAATCACATCTAAGCAGGAGATGTAAAGTTCTCGATCGCGTGGACCTCTAAGTCCGTTCGAGCTCATTCTTTAAAACTATGGTAAAATTTTACATCTCATCTAAAAATATAAAAATGACACAATCGCATCAGGTCTATTGCAATTTGATCTTGATATCGTCGAGAAATTTGATAATTCAGAGTATTCACAACATCAGGTAAACATCACTCTTATAATAAGATCTTTTTTTAGTTGCTCTATAAAAATACTTAGTTTCTTTATGGTTAATATAAATTTTTTGCAGACTTAGTATGGAAGACTTTATCAATATTCAAAAGAATAAATTGTAAAAATCGTAGAGCTTCAAAATGTATGTACATTTGATCGAAAGATTTAATATTATTATCCGAAAATTCCTACAAGTGAAAAGGCATTAAAAATTTGTAATACGCTTGAAAAAAGATCAAAGGGCAATAGATGTGAAAATATTCTAATACATACGTCGTGTTGTTTTCCTACCTGATTAGCTAAACCTTATACTTATTACATTAGGAAACATAAAAATTCTGACACTGCTTCGTACTTGAATCCAGCGTTTGTACAGCTGCACAATTCCAGATGAAACGTTACAGTTATTGCAAAGCAAAAAACTAATTCTGCACTGGTACAACTTCGATATGTCAAAATAAGATTTGCAAAATACAGAAAATTCCTAATGCAAGGGATGGAGATGTAAAACGCCTTGAAATAAGAGTGTAGAGGTCGTACGCATCAGTGTCGCTTACTAAAAATCACAGTCGTCTCGAAGGAGACACTGAAATATTTCTAGGCGGGACTCTACGACTCGGACTTATCCTCCTCGACGAGCTGCTGCGTGTCCTTGCCGGAGTCAACGGGCGACGGGTCGAGCTCGCGGCGCTTGAGGTGCAGCTGTGGTGGTTCCTTGTGCGAGACGCTCGAAGGTTTCATCTCGGCCGGCACCTCGTAAATGCTGCCGCTGTTCGCGGCGCTCGTGCCGTTCGTCGTCGTGTTACCCACTGGGCCCGTTGTCGTCGTCTCCATGTTCACCGCGTCGTACATCGGGTTGCTGAAGTCCCGGTTTTTGTTGCTCACCTCGCCGAGATTATACTCGACGTCGAGCGGTTCCTGTTGAAATTTCGAGTTGTAGATATATACATGTTGTTCGTTTTTTATTTAGTAAAATTATAGGAAAATTTCATCGGTTTTTTTTACCATTCGATCTTGTGTCGCTCCACCAAATTCAACATTGCTGCCTTGCCTGAACGACACACTTTGAGCACCGGTTAGACCACCAAGGCCAGGTTTGCCACTGGAAATAAACATGGCAAAAGTTTAAATAACCAGAATGTGTGAATGAAAAAATTATTAAGATCATAATCTTACAATGGCCGTTTCTTGAGAACCATGAAGATGGCCGCTGCAGCCAACAAGAGGAGCAAAGAAACGACGACTGGCACAACGATCGAAGCAGTTGAACTGCCCGACCTCGTTGACGCCATACCAACTTCGCAAGATTCACCGTGGAAGTCTTTTGTACAGACGCAGGTCAATTTACCCGTGTCATCCTCCGAACAGTAACCACCATTTCGGCACGTACAAATCTAAACCAAGATAAAACAAAATCATTAGCGAATACATAATAATCAAGAATAGAGAAAAATAAAAAGAAACTGACTCTTGGCGCAGGCTTCTCCCGTTCGATCGTGGCATCGCAGACGATGTCGTTGATAATTATGGGACTAGGCGTGGGCCTGTCAGGGCAGAGACAACGGTGTCCTCGCGGCACCGCAACGCAGAGATGCGAGCAGTCAACCGAGTGACAAGGATCGCGCAGAGACACGTTGTATCGCAGCTGGTGGTAGATGCGTACGCCGCCAGGGCTGCCGAGGTCGCGCGCCAGCGTCTGGGGTACGCCACGGCCAAACTTGTCCTGGCGAATGAGCTCGTTGGCACGTGTCGTCCAGTACAGATTGCTCTCGAACACGTCCAGTGAGATCTGTAAGATTAATGCGTTATAAGAGCTATTTCATATTCACAAAGGTAAGGAGAAATAAATAAGGAGATTGTAGAAAACTAACTGGATGCTTGACGTGGTCGCCGCTGATGATGACCTTCCTGTTACTACCATCCTTCATCACGGACTCGATCGTATTGAGCTTTATGTCCGCCCAGTATATCGTGTGGTCCATGGCGTGATCAACGGAGAGCGCCGAGGGTTTGCCCAGTCGGTTCAGTACGAGCGACTTCCGCCTGCTGCCGTCCATCCAGGACATCTCGATCTTGGGTTGTTTGCCGCCGTCGGCCCAGTAGATGCGACCGAGCTGCGGGTCGACCGCGACGGAGGTAGGCTGATCCAAGCCCGACGATACGATGCTGCGCCTGTAACGACCGTCAGCCGTCGCTACGAGCAGCCGTCCGTTCGTATGAGGTGGCGTCTCATCCACTTCCGTCCAGTAAAGGTTACTCGAGACCCAGTCGACCGATATACTCGTTGGTATCGAATTGGCTGAAATATATATAGCAGGTCAATTATATTATGATAGCTGTATGTATATAAAATACAGTTTGATAAATAAAATGACTCGTAACTCACCGTTGCTAACAAGATCCTGAGCGAATCCGATCTGCACCATTTTACCGTCGACCATGGCAGACCGCCTGATGGTCCTGTCGTGTCCATCGATCCAGTAGATGTATTCCATCTTGGGATCGAAATCAATAGCATTTACCCGTTTCTCATTAACAACAACATCGACCTCCTCGTTCTTGTAAAGGTTCAATCCGCGTATCTCTTGTCCGCTGCCGAACACGAGCATGACCTTGTCGTCCTCAGCCTTGCAGACGCCGCTGAGGTTGTCGGAGAGCTTGAAGCCGTCGCGGCAAGCGCAGGCGTAAGAACCGTTCAGGTTCGTGCATAGCTGCGAGCAGAAGTGCTGGCCCTTGGCGCACTCGTTTATGTCCTCGCAATGTTTATGATTGTCCTCGGAGATTATGTAGCCAGGATAACAGGCGCAGATATAGCCACGCGGTGGTGCATCTGTCACCGATAGGGCGCCCGTGTCCGTCACGTTCTGGCAGTAGTGTGAACAGCCGCCCTTGTTCGCCTCGTTGCACACCTTGTTATGATCTGTATAAAGCATAATTGAATATTAAACCTTTTATTAAATATTAATGCATATAATATTTTAAGATGTTTAATGTTCATAAAACTCACGGCATCCCAACTCGTCGGAGAAGTCGCCGCAATCGTTGGCAAAGTCACAGATCTTCAGCCTGTCGATGCAGTTCTTGTTCGAGCACTGGTACTCGGCGATCGGGTTGCAGGGTACGATCTTGCGCGAGCACAGGGTCATGTTGTTCTCGTCACTACCGTCGCCGCAGTTGTCGACACCGTCGCACAGCTGGTATTTCGGTATGCAGCGGTGGTTGTCACACTTAAATCGTCGCGTCTCATCGCACGTGAACGTCGCTGCAACAATAATAACAAATTTCTCTCTTATAATTCATTCTCATTTTCAATATCTCATGACAAACCACTATACTTACCACACATGGTAGGGTTCTCATCGGAACCATCACCGCAGTCATCGCTTCCATCACAGCTGTCGGACTGAGAGACGCAGAGGTTATTGTCACATTGGAATTGCGTTTGTGGGCAGAAACGGCCCCCTGGATACCTGGGCACACAGCCGACCTCGTCGCTCATGTCTTGACAGTCGCGAGCTCCGTCACAGCGTAGAGCCACGGGAATGCAATGCCCGCTTGCGCATTGGAACGTGTCGTTCTAAAACATTAATCCACAGCGTGTTACGTACACAATTCTTTCAGCACTCGCTTATACATCACTCGAAGATGATTTACCTTGCACTTGAATTCATGGCAATTGACTTCGTCGCTTCTATCGCCGCAATCATCTTCGTTGTCGCATCTCCATCTCGAAGCGATGCACTTACCGTTGGCGCACTTGAACTCGCTCTCGGTGCACTCCCTGTACTTGCCGGCGCAGGTGGTCTTGGACTCATCGCTACCGTCGCCGCAGTCGTCGGCGAAGTCGCAGAGCCACTGCTTCGGCACGCAGCGATTATTGGCGCACTTGAATTCGGTGTTGGGGTCGCATTTAGGGCAAGCTTCGGGGCGCTCGTCTGAGCCGTCGCGACAGTCATCCTTGCCATCGCAGAAAAGCCACTTGGGTATGCAGCGGTAGTTGGCGTGGCCAGGACAGCGCTGCCAGCCAGTCGTGCAGTTACGCTGACGGCACATGTACGCGGGCTCGTCACTGTCGTCGCCGCAGTCGTTGTCAAAGTCGCACATCCACAATTTCGGGATGCACTTGCCGTTCTTACAGCTGAACTCGGTCTCTGGGTCGCAAGCTCGGCTATCTGCTCAAGTATTGGATTTTTATGTTACTAAACCAAGCCATTTTAACAAATGAAACAAACAGAAAAAGGACACTTACGGCACATAGCTGGATCTTCGTCACTGCCGTCCTTACAGTCGGCGTCATTGTCGCACTTCCACGAGTCGTGGATACAGCGTCCAGTGCTCTTGCACTTGAACTCAAGCTCAGGGCAGTCGAGGGCGCAGTTAGCCTCATCGGACTTATCGCCACAGTCGTCGGTACCGTCGCAGACGGTGATCGTCGGCACGCAATTCTTGTTCGTACACTGGAAGACACCAGCTCGGCAGACTCGCGGCGTCGAGCAGTTCAGCATCTCGTCAGAGCCGTCCTTGCAGTCCTTCTCACCGTCACACCTAAAATTAACATTATTGAATTCCCATTAATAATGAAAAATCCGTATGCTAAAAGTATTAATTTCTTTAAACGTAAACTCACTTCCAGAACCAAGGAATGCATTTCTCATCGGGCGGACCACAACGATACTGTCCGGTCGTGCAGTTGGAAATGCAGGTCTTTCCGTCCGAGCTCAGGATGAATTGGTTCGGACAGGCGCACTTGTATGACGTGACGCCGGGCTGTCCGTATCCTTCCAGAAGGTATGAGCTGGCCGGTGGCGCAATGAGACAGAGATGCGAGCAGCCTCCGTTGTTGGTGGCACATGGGTTATTGTAAGGCAGCTGTCTGAGTGGATGGTACACATGGATGTCGTATGGTCTATGGGTCGTATTCCTCAGAACGGTAAGATTGCCGCCCGAGAACTTCTCCGCGCGCATGATGGTCTTGAGGTTCCAGTCCGTCCAGAAGATGTGATCGTCGAAGACGGTGATGGCAAAGACGTGCGGCACAGAGGCACCCGAAAGTACGACGCGACGGTGGTGTCCCTCGAGATCCGTGAACGCGATGTAGTCGAGATGAGCGTCCGCGAAGAAGAGCCTGTCGGTTATGTAGTCTATCGTCAGAGCGTTAGGCCAGGCGATGTCGTCCTCCCAGGTTAGAATGCGCGTCAAGTTGCTGCCGTCCATGCCCATCTTACCGATGTAGGCCTAGAAGAAAAGCAATCCCTACATTTAGTCAAAGTTGCCATTTTAGGGGTTTAAATGGTTTCTTTTTCTATGTGCGTTACCTGAAGGTGCCAGGAGGTGAAGTAGAGGTAACCCGTGCCCGGGTGGACGACGATCGCACGAGGATCGGCGATGCCGCTCTGCAGTGTCTTTCGGTTGGTACCATCCAGTTCCGACACGTCCAGGTGTTTCGCGTGTCTGTCGAGCCAGTAGAGCTTCCTTCCAACCCAATCGATGGAGATGCCTTCGAGACCCAGGCTGTTGTGGCGGATGATCGCCTCCTTTTCGCCTCCATTAATCGGAGCTCTACAAAAGCACAATTTGTGATTATAAACAATCATACCACTCGGAAGTTCTTAATCGATCGCAAGACAATTTGGGAAACTTACCTGTAAATCGCTTTAGCGGTGACGTCGCAGAAGTAGAGCATTTCCTTCTGGTAGTCGGCATCGAGGGCGACAACGTTAATTAGGTCCTGGTGGACGATGCTGTACTGCGTCGCGTCGGCCGACATGTTTCTCACGTAGTACTTGTTAGTGAAGACGATCCAGGGCTGTATGTTGTCGCGTCGCTTGCACGTGTGCTCGTCGGGAGCTCTGTCGTACCATTTCTCGTTACACTTGCAATAATATCTAAAACGACCACGATATAAGCATTTAATAACCTACTTTAAAGAACAAAACATTCCATAGAATGCATATAATGAGATAAACTAACCTTCCCGGTGTATTCTCACACTGCTGACTGCAGACCCACGGTGTCTCGGCACACTCGTCGATATCAGCGCAAGCTTTGCCATCCTCCAGCAATTTGTAGCCAGGATTACACTCGCAGTAGTACGAGGTAGGCGTGTCTACGCACCGGTGGCCGCACTGGTTGGACTCGACGCGTGCGCACTCGTCCACGTTGCAGTGGGCCGGTTCATCGCTACCATCGTTACAGTCCAACACCTTGTTGCATACTAGCTGCTGGTCAATGCACTGCCCGGAAGTACACCTGAAGTCTTGTGGGTTCGGGCACGTTATGTTCTTACCCTTCGGCGGTGCTTTAAATGAATAAACTCTTGTTATGTATACAAATATATAAAAGTTACAATTATAAACGTGTAATGACACTTACTACACCCAACTTCATCGGAATGATCGCCACAGTCATCCTGCCCGTCGCAATGGAACTGCTTCCTGATACACTTGAAGTTTTGGCACGTGAATTCACTGTCAGAGCACTGTTTGTACCTGGAGTTGCAGAATTTTCCCTCGTCGGAGCCATCGCCGCAATCGTTGTCGTGGTCACAGAGCCAGCTACGGTTCAGACAGCGGCCGTTGTTACATGTGAACTGGTTCTCAGAGCAGGGAACTGGCTCAGGACAGTGATGAAGAGTGACATTCTCGTCGGCGCCATCCACGCAGTCCGGATCGCCGTCACAGAGCCACTTCTGTGGTATGCACTGAGCCCGGTTCCACGCCTTGTTTGCCACGCATGTGAATTCCGTTTCTTCGTCACACTTGCGGTCGTCTGCAACGAAATTATTGCTTTATACGAGGATCATGGGACTTATCAGGTTGATAATATATCGTTGAAGCAAATACTTACTGCATTGATGACGTTCGTCCTCGTCTGAGTTGTCTAGACAATCGTTGTCACCATCGCAGATGTAAATCCTAGGAATGCAATGACCATTGTCGCATGTGAAGAGATCGCCAAAGCATGTTCTTCCTTCGGAGTGACAATACTCTGGCGGTTCGTCGCTTCCATCCAGACAGTCGTCATCTCCATCACAGTACCTAGCATTGGACAATTCGTTGGTAATTCGTCTTAGCAAGAAGAGACTAAAGGGTATGCAATAAAACGTTAAATTACCAAGTGGCAGGGATACATCTATGGTTGGGACAGCGGAAGCTGTTCTGGGGACATGTCCTCTGAGAGCAGTGTAGGGGATTCTCATCGCTGTTATCACCACAATCATTATCTCCATCGCACAGCCAGTACGGTTCAACGCAGATATTGGTCTTCTCACACTTGAGGTGATTCGCGGGACAAGTGGTGTTGCGGGGGCAGCGCTCGTGCGTTTCGTCACTAGTGACGTTGTCCTTGCAGTCGTTGACACCATTGCAGACCTGTGCCATCGGTATACAACGCTGGTTCGCGCAGGTGAACTCACCGGCAGCACATGGTCTGTAGGTACAGCCTTCTTCGTCAGACCCGTCTTGACAATCGTCCTCGTGATCGCACTTCCAAGACTTGAAAATGCAGCGACCATTGTTGCAACGGAATTCGTTCGGGCTGCACGAATGATAGGCTGTGAAATGAGGAGTAATTATTTTTTGTTTTTAAGTTAACAGAACTCATACATTGTATTGTATTTTTCGCCACTCACCGCAGTAGTTGGGGTCCTCATCGGAACCATCACCGCAATCGCTGTCGCCATCGCAGGCCCACATCTTGGAGATGCATTTGCCGTTGCGGCAGGCAAACTTGCTAGAGTCGCAGGTAACGTTTTTAGTGACGCACATGCGATTCTCATTGACTAGTCGGCTATTGTCATCGCACTTGCACTCTACTGTACCGTTAGGGCCCGGATGACAGGACTGATCACAGCCGCCGTTCTTTATGTTACATGGGTTAACCTTGCATTGCTGACGCCCAGGAGAGTAGATGTGGAGGTCACGTGGTGAGTCCTCTAGACGTTTTACTACAGAGGAAATAATGGTACTTCAAAATGTCTGGATGTACATGTATGTAGGAGATAAGCAGAAAGTACTTTTTCTCACCTAATTCAATGCGATCTCCGCCGGTGTACTTGTCTGCTCTGTAAACTCCGCGCAGCTGGAGGTCAGTCCAGTAGATGTGCTCGCGGAAGACAGTAATGGCGAACGGATAGATCGACGCGGGAATAAGAATTTCGCGGTTGTTGCCTTCGAGATCAGACCTTTCGATTTTTTCCTTAATGGCGTCAGTCCAGTAGAGCATGCGCTCCTCGTAGTCAATGGCCAAACCGCTCGGTTGTGCTAAGTCCTTTTCGATAATGGCTTTCTTCATGGATCCCGCCATTGTTGTTCTAAAGAAACATTCAAAGGTTAATACAGACACTGTGTATTGTATCTATAATAAGAGATAACAAAATTATGAGAATACTATACCTAAAGATCTTTCCAGACGTGCTGAATCGTCCCCAGTCAGTGAAATACAATGAACCATTGCAGGGATCGACGACAATGGCCCTAGGCCTATCGACCCTCGCGATCATGACGAGGTTCGTACCATCAGTGTTCATCGCGTAGATACTATTGTTCGATGAATCCGTCCAATAGATCTTCTTTTGCGTCCAATCGTACGAGATGCCTTCTGGGTTGATGTTTTTGCTCAGGACATTCACAATTGGGCTGGCCGTCGGGTTCGCCGAGTCGAGCCACGCGATCTTCGCCCAGGGTCTAATTTGCGTGAAGAATATCCGACTGTCGTCGTAGTCAAAGTCCACTCCAACAACATTTGTCAGATTGACGATGGGTTTGAACGGCAGCGCGGTGTCGCGTGGGTCCAGATTTATCGCTCTGTAAAACAGCATATACAACGTGAGCAAGCGTGTTACAAAATCATGTTAAACAAATATTTACCTAATTTCCGTGCGAGTGGCAAAGACAAGATACTCGTCGACGTTCTCGCAGCTCTTCTGGTCGGTGGATAGCTTGCCGATGGCGCAGTCGCAGCGCATCTGCACGGGATTGTCGCGAGGGAAGGCGAAGCAGAGCTGGCTGCAGTCACCGTTGGTGCCGCGACCGCAGGGATTGCTCTCGTCCTGCGGTTGGGCACTCTTGTCGTAAATTGCAATGTCACGCAGCTTAGGCAGGTTCGTGCGCATCGCCGTTGGCAGGCTCATGTTGCCCGGCAACTTGCTAGCCCGAAACACGCTTGCCAGGTTTCGATCCACCCAGTATACGTCACCTAGACATTTCATGGTTTAATGACTAAATTAAGAATATATAATAATATTTATATTGCTAAATGTAGTAACTTACTGCCGAAAACAGCAACACCCATAGGATTAGGCAGATTTCGTCGGATGACCTGACGATTGCTGCCCGAGTAGGATACCTTCTGTATAGTATCAAGCTTCGAGTCCACCCAGTAAACATCGTGCGTTGCGAAGTCAATGGTCAAATCTCTCGGCGTGCTAATACCCGAAGTGACGATGGGCTTCCAGTTGCTACCGTCGAGGAAGGCTTTACCAATTCTTGGATACTGTCCGTAGTCGATCCAGTAGAGCATGCGCCTGATTGGATTAACGGCGAGCTCGCGTGGCGTGTCGATGGTCGTCTTGACAACGACCTTACGGTGACTACCATCCAGTCGGCAGACCTCGACGTAGTTGTCGTGCGGGAAAACGTTGGAGAAGTAAAGGTTACCGGCGATCCAGTCGATGCTGAGGCCACGAATGCCGTTGGAACCGATGCCCGACTTGATGATGTGCTGCAGTTCCGTGCCATTCGGACGGATTCGGAAGATGCCGTTCCACGTGCCACGATTAAACTCCACCCAATAGATCCAGTTCTGTGCGTAGTGCACATCCACGTGGAGGATATGATGGCCTGGGCCGGCAATCGGTACCATCGCTTCCTTAGAATCCTGTAAATAACACAATTTCCTTTTATTACCTTCCACCCTCTACACTATAAAATTTTAGAAGATAGATAAGTGAGTTATAATCACCTTGAAGCTATAACCGCGCGCGACATCGAGCTGCGTAACGACCAAGAAGGTCTTGTAGGACTCACAATTCGTCTCACCGACCTTCCTGTACTGCATGCCGCAAGCGCAGGTACGAGTGCCAGCGGCGGCCGGCAGACAGATCTGCTCGCAGCCGCCGTTGTTGTTGAGACAAGGATGCGAGGTGTCGGTAAGTCGCTTTTTGTAGATCGTCAGTGTCTTTAGATCTGCATCGTTGTGAAGAATCATCGTTGGATTGTCGCCATCGGGCAGGTCGACGCGTTCGATCTTCTCATAGGCCGGGTCCAGGTAGTACAATCTGCAATAAAAAAACAGTAAACAATGAATATTTGATCGATAACTTACTTATTTAATGTAAATTTAATGTCAATATTATCCCGCCAAGTTTGCTTTGCGTACCTTGAGCCATGCACGGCAAGTGCTTTGGGATTGGCGATGTTGTTGGCTGTGGATAGAATGTTACGCATCTCAGCACCGTCCGTAGTCATAGACTTGATGTATCCCGGATGCTGGGTACTGAAGTAGAGCATCTTGTTGGGGATGTCGATGGTGATGGCCTCGAGCCACTGCTCATACTCTACGAGAATGAGAGGATTGCTTCCATCCATGTTGACACGACCGATCTTTATGGGTACACCAAAGCCACCTTCATCCACCCAGAAGACATGTCCCTCGAGCGGGTCGACACACATCGATTTTGGCTTGGCCACAGATGTCTTGTTACCGTCGTTTGCCAGAACGATCGTCCTGTACTTGGTCTCACCGTCAATCTTGATCACCTCGATGTTCGAGGCGACTTTGTTCCCGATGAAGACGTTGCGACCAAGCCAGTCAATAGCAAAGGTTGAAGGCGAGCCGACAATGCCGGAATCACCCGATGGGCTCGGGAATTCGGTGCGATTGCCACCGGTGTACGGCATTGTGTAGATCGTGCCGTTCTCTGAATCCTCATCATTATCCTTCGCCTGCAACCAGTAGACCATGTGCTCGCGACGATCGTAGTCGATCACACGACCGCCCTCGACCCCGACAACCGGAGTTATGTAACCGCTCTTAATGTCTTGCGGTGTCAACGAGACATCAACAATCTGTGATCCTCTCAGTACCATCAGGAAAGGCGTATCCTCCTCGATGCATCGTCCATCGCTAAGCTGTTTGTAGCCAACGAGGCACTTACAGGTGTATCCCTGAGCAGCGCTCGGCGACAGGAGACACAGATGGGTACAGGACGCGTTGGCGCAGGGATTGGTTGTGATCGGCTGTAGCACAGGGTGGTGCACGTGTATGGAAAGCGGCTGCGAGATTACGTGTGACACGACCGTCTGGTTCGTGCCCTTGAACTTGTGAGCTGAGAGGACGCGATTGAGCTGTCGGTCCGTCCAGTACATCGTGTCCTCGAAGAGTGTAAGCGAGTGCGGATGCAACAGGTAGTGTGAGCTCGCGAGTACTTGCAGACGCTCCGTACCATCGTAGAGGCACGTGTCGATGAAGTCGAGTTTGCTGTCGGCGAAGTAGACACGTTTCGTTGCGATGTCGAGCGCCAGGCCGTTCGGCCAGTAGATCTTCGTCGTGATGATGGCCATGCGCGATGTGCCGTCCATGCCGATACGCTCCACACGTGGGTTCTCACCTGCAAAAAGTCAAGTTTTATCGTTAGATATTTATCATTAATAATATTTGATCAATTAATTGATTTAGGTAAAACTCACCCCAGTCAGTCCAGAAGAGCCAGCGAGCGCCTGGGCTCGGGTCCAGGCACATTCCTCGGGGCTGCGTGATATTTTCCTTGACAAGCACCATTCTATTTTCTCCATTCTCCTTAGCCACTTCAATCGTGTTAAGCTTGGAATCCAGCCAGTACAAATTCTTGCCGATCCAATCGTACGCTAGACCCTCAACCAGATCCAGACCACTCGATATGACATCCTGCGGGTAGCTGCCCTTGTCCAGCCTAGAGATCTTCTTGAGCTTCATGTCCGACCAGAATATCGTACCGGTGTGCATGTTGCTAGCTGTCGCCACCACGTTCTCTACACTCGTGGGCACGCGCTCGAGCGCCTGATCTTGCAGATCCGCAACCAGGATAGTATGCCTGTTGCTGATGATAAGGAATGCGGCGCTGTGGTTGAAGGCCTTGCAGGTGTGCTTGTTCGGCTCAAGAGTGTAGCCTTCAACGCATTCGCAGTAGAAGCTGCGCTTCGTGTTGACGCAGCGCTGTGAGCAGCGTCCCGGCGGGTCACACTCGTTCACGTCGCGACAGGTGTAGCCGTCATCCTGCAGTTCCTCGCCCGGGGGACATGTACAGAGAGCGCCCAAAGGCGTCTGCGTGCAGTTGTTACTGCAAAGGCCGAACTGGTGGGACTCGGCGCACTCGGACAGATCGCAGCCCGAGCCCTCATCACCACCGTGTGGGCAGTCGAGTTTACCATCGCAAACGCTCGTCAGGTTGACACACTGGTTCGTTACGTTGGGACACTGCCACTGATGGGAATCGCATTTGAAGGGTGGCGGGGCACAGGCGTGAGTGCGTGGATCCTCGTCAGAGCCGTCACCGCAGTCATCCTTGCCGTCGCAGATGTACGCCTTGAAAATACAATGGGCATTCTTGCACTTGAAGTAGCCTGGCTGGCAGTCGACCTTGCCGCACGTCGCCGGCTCGTCCGACTTGTCGTGGCAGTCAGGTGTGCCATCGCAATACCAGGATTTGGGAATACAGATACCCGAAGAGGCGCATTGGAACTGCTTGTCTGCGTTGCACTGGTCTGGTGCTAACGACGGACAACCGACCTGTAGAAAATAATTTTTTTTGTAACGCTTACAGTCTCAGGATACAAGGTACTCAGCAAGCAATGCAGGTGAGATTACTTACCTCATCCGAACCGTCGTTACAGTCCGATATGCCATCGCACTTGTAAGACTCGAGGACGCACATCTTCTGATCCGCGCATGGGAACTGCGTACTGAGACACGTCACGGGAGGACAGTCCATCTCGTCCTGCTGATCGAAGCAGTCGTTGTCACCGTCGCAGACCCAGGACTGTGGAATACAGTGGCCAGACCTTGGACAAGTGAATTGGAAGTACGAGCACGTCTTAGCAGCGCAAAATTCGCCCTCGTCAGAGCTGTCGCCACAGTCGTTCTCCGAGTCGCACTTCCAGTTAGCGGGAATACAGCGATTGTTGTCGCAGGTGAACTGACTGGCCGTGCAGGTGATGTTCGGACAACCAGTTTCGTCGCTGTAGTCGCCGCAATCATTCTCAGAGTCGCAACGGAAACTCAGGGGAATACAGCGTCCAGCCTTACACTGGAATTCGTTGCTGCTGCATGTGGGCTTCGTGCAGTTCTGCATCTCGTCGCTGTTGTCGAGACAATCGTCGTCACCGTCACAGACCCAGGATTGGGGTACGCAACGCTGGTTGGCGCACGTGAAGTCCCAGGCGTTCGGGCAGGCGAGAAGTGGGGGCTCGGACTCGCGGTCCTCTAAACATGTTTTGCCTACGAAACCCAATGATAATCATTAGCTTAAATAAGTTGCAAATTGAACATTTTAACGAACAACTTCAACAATCCTTACCGTCATCCTGAAGTTTTTCACCGTACGGGCAACCACACAGCCTCGTCAATTTAAGTGGGTTACTGAATCGACTATTGGTAGTTTGGTTCCTGGGCACAGCGAAGCAGAGCTTCTCGCAGCCGCCGTTGTTGATCGAGCAGGGATGCTCGTTATTCGGTTTCTGCACCTCGCTGCTGAAGACCTTAACTCCATAGAGCCGATTGGTCGCCGGTTCGCGCACGAGGATCGACTCCTGCTCGCCCGTCTCTTTGTGCATGCGGATTATGGCGTCCAGCCGCCAGTCGGTTATGTACATCCACTGCTCGTGTATGGCAATGGAGAAGGGATGGCGAATCAGTCGGGAATTGACGTTGCGCACATCTGTGCCGTCGAGGTTCGAGTGCTGCACGTGATCCAGCAGAGCGTCGCACCTAGAATATACCCCAACAAGTTAATTCATTGTTTTCTAAAGGCACGTTAATTTTTGATAAAAGTTCACTGTACCAATAAAGTCGGTCTTTAGTAAAATCGATGGCCAGTCCGTTTGGCCACCCGAGCGTCAAATTCTTAAATACAATCAAATTTGAACCGTCCGCGTGAGCGCGGCTAATGTTAGCAGGCCTATCCCACTCGGAGAAGAAGATGTAGCCCTGGTTCGGGTGAATGACGATGGCGCGTGGCCGCTTCAGGTTCTTCAGTAGCGTACGCCGATAGGTAACGTTGCGCGTACTGAGAACATTTAGCGTACCCTTCCGTGAGTCTATGTAGTAGAGGTTCTTCGCGGCCCAGTCGACTGCCAGGCCCTCGACACCCTCGTTCTGACTAGCCAGCACGATCTCCCGATTCGTGCCGTTCTGGTGTACCTGTTTGTAAAATTACACGTATTTCAGAGATTCTTTAAATACGTTTGAAAATTAAAATAAATGTACTAACTCGATAGATGACATCCTGCAGGACATCACTGTAGTAAATGTACTGTTCGTGTGCGTCGTAATCGAGACCGACGAACCTCGCGCGCCTCGAGACTACAGGAAGAATGGCGTCGCTGAAGCCCTCCGAAACTGGGTCCAGTACGCGGCCCTTAATGAACCTCTGCTGCGAGTACATGAGAAACTCCTGGACGAGCACGCAGTTGCGCAAATCCGACGACAGACGCCAGCCGATGTCGCAGGCGCAACGGTATCCAAGCCCATTGTCCTTGGGCCCAGATGCCGTTACTATGCACATGTGCTGGCAGCCGCCGTTGTTATTGCCGCACGGATTCAGCCTAGCTTTCGGTTGAGCCAACGAGTGCAGGGCCTTGATAGCCTTCGCGTCGCGTAACTTTGTCACGCTCTTCACCGTGCTCTCGCTCTGCGTCTTTTCCACGCTCAGCACTGCCTGTTTCATACTGTCCGTCCAGTAAACCTTGTTCTCGAACAGCGCTAAACGCATCGGCGACGGTACCTGGTAATTTTTTAGATTCTTTGTTAATTATCAAGGACACTAAAGTCTTAAATTTTCTATCAAATTTCTATATATATATATATATTGTACCTGACTACCCCTCAGAACCATAACGCGATTCCTGCCCATGTAGTCGGCCGTCTCGATGTAATCCAGCAGTAAATCACACCAATACACCCTCTTGGCTATCAGATCAGCAGCGACGCCGGATACCTTGTACGCGGCTTCGGAGACGATGGGGAAAGCATTGGTGCCGTCCATGTTGGCGCGCAACACCTGTTTGCTGTCGGCGACGAACATGAGGCCCACGAGGGGGTCGAGAGCAATGTCGGCCGGCGAGGTGAGATTCGAGCTGAGGACAATGCCGTGGTAACGACCATTGAACTCGAAGACGTCGATCTTTTGGACAATCGAGTCAACGACGTAGAGCTTGTCGCCGACGAAGTCAACGGCGAGGGCGACCGGCGCCCAAGAGCCCGGTTGTGCTATGTCCGGGTCCACGTGCTCCGACGTGCCTGTCAATTTCATCACGTTGCTTTTCAGTTATTAGTGATATTATACGCGTGTGGCCTAGTTAAATTAACTTTTGATTAGCTACAGAATGCGCATGCAATAATAGTTAGTTGCTTCACTTTCTCTTAATCCTTAACGACTTATGTGTTTACGGAGTTTTTAATTAGCTAAATTTAATACGTAAAATAACCAATAAAAGTAATCATTTGTGTTATTGCAAGATTCGATGGAAATTTCATCATTTTATAAAAATACCTTAAGCTTCGCATATTGCGCATTGTTTATGTAACATATTCATATTGTGAACATTTAAAAGAAAATATTCATGTAACTGGTTTAAATAATCATAACGATAAACAAGTTTTAATAAAATGCATTTAGACAATCCAAATATATTTTCAATACTGACTGTTAATCAATTCATCGTAGAAACAAGACGGATAGTTACTTAAATTGAGAAACTCGCTTTCATGTTCGACATCAATTTTCTTTAATTTTAGTTGCTCATTATTTTTATTCAACCGATTTCTATTCCCAGGTTATTTAAATATCTTGCAACAACACTCACCATAAGAACCGTAACAAAACTTCCCAAATACCAACATCCAAACAAATGTCACAAAAACTACCTAAGTAAAGAGATAAAAATAATGAAGGATCTCTTCCGCGCAAGAGAACGGAAAGAAGCCTCCCCGCACCTTTGAGCGGCTGTGAGTGAATCTTCCTGGTCTTGGTGTCGCTCCAGAACAGTAAATTTCTCTCCCAGTGGTAATCGAGGCCACTGGCACCAGTCGTGTTGGCTACGAGGTGGCGCTCGTCGTTGCCGCTGTTGGGCAGCACGCGCCATATGGCACGTTCCTGGGCAACGAGCAGCTCCAATGGCTCGGGATCGACGGCGCGGCACTTGCTCCTGCTGTAGCGCGCGTAGCCGGGCGCGCAGCCGCACACGTATGAGCCGTCTGTGTTCGTGCACAGCTGCTCGCAGAAGCCCCATTCAAGGCACTCGTTTCGGTCTGCAGAATGGTAAGAACATTTTTTAGGCTTTACATTGGTAACGTTTAATGTGCTGGTACAAGAAACGATTGCGCTAAGTTATAAGAAAATTGCTTATACTTAATAATTAAACATGTAATTTCTCTATTATATTGCAAGCAATAATTTTGTCTTCGTTTCAACCCTCTACTTAACATACCTTGCAGTGAATTAGCATAAATAATGAATAACCGTCGCGAAAGGAAACATTTCCCAAATCAAAACTACACACCAGCAGACACATACACGCAACGGCACTGATTCCAGCCTTGCTAAAAGAAAATGTTAAATTCCCCTTCTTCCTTCTCTATCAGGGAAGAAAAAATTTCCTACAATTTCGCAATTGAAATCATTATACCTGCAGCACTTCATTTTCGTTCATTACACGTACAATGTTTGGCGTGTAACCGCGCGTGCGCTACGGCTTTGGAGAAGAACAAGGAAAAAAAGGAAGCGCGTAGGAATGCTCCTTACCTATGCAGCTCCTGGAATCGTTAGCGAGGACACGGCCCTCGGGACAAAAGCAGACGCCCCCGGTGGGAGACGCCTGGCACTCGTACTGACATCCAAGCGTGTTGCACATGTGCGTGGCTGTAACGAGAATTCATTTTTTTTTTCTACATAATATAATAAAAAACTAAACCTTTAATAAAAAAACAAAATGACAAATTAACTTACAGCAAGCAGCCTCCTCGTCGCTACCATCCTCGCAGTCCTTCTTCCCATCGCACAGCTGCGATCTATTGATACAGAGCGGCTTGCCAGCCGCGCCTTTCGGGCAGAGGTACTTGTTACCCGGGCACACGATCGCCGTGCAGCTCTTCTCGTCCGAGCCGTCCTCGCAGTCCTTGTAGCCGTCGCACTGGTAGCTCATCGGAATGCAGAGGGCGTTCGCGCAACGGAACTGGTCGGCCGTGCACGCCGGGAAACCTAGACGACAGAGGAAACATTTTTTTTTTTTTTTTGCTGATTTTTTTGTGTTGAATTCAATAGATCGTGCGTGGTTTCAGTAATAAATTTTACTGTAAGTGCTTTCGTAGGTTTACGCGCGAGCAGGAAGGTTTCGCGTAATATTCTGATAGTTATACAACAACCTTCACGTTTCCTCAACCGCGTCGACCTAGCAGAGATCCAATTTCACATCGCGGTCCCAACTACACGTGAACTACCAAACAAATAACCGCAATATACTCACTGCAATGCTCCTCGTCGCTGTTATCGCCGCAGTCGTCTTTGTGATTGCAGCGCGCCGCCTGGTCGACACATCGCTGGGTGACGTTACAGCGGAACTGGTCCAGCCGACAGGCCGCCCGGGCGCTCGGGCAGCCCATCTCGTCCTGCCCCGTGCGACAGTCCAGGTAACCGTCGCAGCGCTTCTCCTTCGGCACGCAAAACTCTTGCGTGCCATTGCCGCACCTAAAGTCGTCCGTCTGGCACTTCCTGTAGTCTTTGGGAAAAAAATATTTAGGTATTGCGGTAATGTAGCTGGGTTAAGATAAACTTTGAGAAGCTTGTGATTTTTTTTTTACTTGATGGGGAATTTATTTATTTATTTTTTCTTTTAGTTTGAGAAATATTTTTTTAGTTTAGAGCGTCGTAAAACGACAACTACAGGACTACAATTAACGTACATAGTCATCGTAAAACAGTGCCAAAGCGAACTGTGCCTCCTATTATGTTCTGGAAGTTTTTGTCCAGGCAGAGAAAAAAATTGTATGCTGGTCAAGATCCTTATCTCATCAGCGTATGTATGTATGCTCATCAATGAGTCGTATACGCGTAGAATACGTTTAAATTCGACCTTCAACGTGTACATTTATATACACGTATGAAATTCGAATGTGTACCGGAAGACCATATACACTTCGATTGAGTCATGCTCACATGTATGGATACGTATAAAATTTTTTACAGTCCTTTTTGCGATTAGGCTAATAAACATATATGGAGTGCGATTAATATATCAATGGACGAAGTAACCGAATCTGAAGAATATTATTTCAATGACACCAAAGCTTCACCGGTACGTGCAAAGAAGGTACGTCACACTGTGCGAACGTTTAAAAATATTGTTTTTTTTTTAATCCAAATTTTATTTTTGTAGATTGGTAACTGTACTTCTGGAAAATGATTCCTATTTTTTCACCGAGCGATTACAGCTCTCCAGTGACAGATTAATGAATCCAAAATGCATCGTTTAATTCAAGGTAGCAAAAAATTGCATCAATCGATGAACTATCGTCTATTTTTAAACCATCCATCTTCTAGGTTACAGCCATCGATTCATTCCACAAGTCATTCACTGTAATTGCCATTATTTATTTTACTGTTTTCAGTTCTGTTGTCCGACCGCTCGTATGAATGTGTTTACGTGTCAGCGCGATTTAAAATGCACAACGAATTAAAGAAATTACTTGTAAATAGGGGTTTTCAAAGAGCGCGCGGGACCTTCATAATTTTTTCTTTTAACGCACAGCACTACCCATCTGAATTAAATTTAATCTTCAAACGCCCGTTCGAATCAACTTTCTCGTATTCAAATGTTCCATCTTTTTTTCCTTATCGGAACGAAAATGCACCTTCCTTCATATATTTGTACAAAAACAAAAAAAAAATTTGAATTCAAAAATCCTACCCATTTATCCACATTTTCAAGACCAAAATTAGCTGCCACGAAAAATCGTTCTTCCAGATACAGACATCACGCTTATAAAAAAAAACTCCTCATCTATCGAAAAAGTCATCGCCGTTTCAACTCTCCTGCACAGTATAACCCACAGAGAGCCGAGCGCATGAAAAGCATCTCTCGCTTGCTCGCTCGCTCACTTGCGCGAGGTCGCGAGCGCGCATACATATATATATATATGTATACCTATACAGTCTCTCCTAAGCGCTCGGCGGTGTGGCGGAGGGGAAGACGCGCGAGGTGAGCGAGCCGGAATTTGTACCATGCCGCGTATACCATCCTCTCCTCTTCACTATGCTCGCGCGCGCACGCGGCAGCATCACGCAGCTGTATAAGACACGACGGCTTGATTTTCAGATGTCGCTTATATGCGCTCATGTTGTGTGTGTATATAGTAGGTAATTGCCTTTTTTCCTTTCGAAAGAAAGAGAGAGAGAGAGAGAAAAGATGAGGATATAGCTGTGGTATACGATAGTCGTTATGGGACGGGTTGAATTAGAATCTAGAATTCGTATATGGAAAGTTTCATCTCTATATTTAAGATGAATAACTTTTTATAAGCAAATGAAAAATCGAATAACAAATACACCACGCTTAAATTGAAAATATAATAATAAAAAGAAAGGCGCATATATATACTGTACATTTCGTGACGAAACATTCCGAAAAGCCTCGCGCTTAGGCGCGCGTATAATATACGCCTATTACATCCACCTGTGCGGCTGCGAGCGCGACAGAAAAAAAAGTCCCGTTCGACGAAAGCGAAAGAGCTGCTAGGTATATGCTCTCGCGAGGAGGCTATATCTCTACTCTCGAAGAGGAGCGTCGGAGAAAGGGGGAGGACGACACAAAGGGAACGGGCGCGAGCGAGAGGCAGCGCGAGCGCGCGGTGATATCAATTATATGCGCCGAGAGGGAGCGCCTCTTCGCTCTCTGCATTTCTCCCTGTGCGCGTCTGCTTTTGATTTGCCGGTGCCGAGATTGTAAGTACGACTGCCTTTCGCTTTTTCTGACGCTTTCGGTTGTATATATACTCTGTCTGTTTGGAGTTTTATCGGTGAATGAAGGAGGTTTGATGATTCAAGTGCCAAAATGATTTATTTGGTAGTAAAAAAACATGGCTCTGCATTGATAATTGTCT
>JAPYZO010000744.1:0-37065 GCA_030522905.1 Torymus flavipes | reverse complement strand
GCTTTTATTGGCTTTTAGTAAAATAAGTTTCCTTCTAGAACTATGACAGTTTGAAGTTGACTGACAACAATGAATTGAGAATAATCAAAATTCGTAGCCGTGACTTAATTAACATAATTGAAATTAGTCAACGTTTTTCAATTTCAAAAGAAGATAATAAAAGATTGTTCGATTATTACGTACGAAGTAGAGTATAACGTGATTATTTATTTCAAATTTATTATAATTGTCAACTTTAAAATTTTTTAAAAGAATTATTAAAGTTTCTTCGAATTATCACTAAAAGAGGGCCAGGCCTCTCCGGATCACAGATTTGGTTCAAACTTTCGGATATGTTTTTGGATGTAGAAATATGAAGAAAGTCGCAATATTAGACCCTAACGGTGAAAAAAAATTAAATTCTAGACATTTTTATTAGGTTTATTTTGAAAAAAAAACTTGAAAAAGCCTCTTTATAAAACAGCAAGTATTTAATTTTAGTAACACGAAAAAATGATCATAAAAAGAGAAAATGAGCTTACATTATATGGATTTTTTCCAAATTTATGAAAGTTTAAAGTGGAGCACTGTTTGACTTCATGCATGATATTTTGGTATATTTTCCGACTTACCAAGATTAAATGCTTACCATTTCATAAAGAGGCTTTTTCCAATGTTTTTTTTAATAAATCTAAAAATATTTAAAAGGTCTAATATTGCTACATCCAAAAACGTATCCCAAAGTTTAAGCCGAATCAAACTAAAAACGGTAATAATATAATATCCATTCTCTATCTCGAATCCACATGTACACATGCGACCAGGTCACGCATTAGCATCCGTTTTAAATACCTCTGGAATTCTATATACCCCCATCTATAGTCCCTATCACTCACTGTATCCTTCGGTTTGCAGTCGAGCGACGAATACCTGCAACTCGCCCAGCAGCAGGAGCCCAAGTGGAAAAAGATGCTGCAGCACGAGCGCGACCAGAAGGTGCGCATCGAGAAGATGGTAGAACAGCTCGCCCGGCAACACTCGCACCTCGAGGAAGCGGCGCAGCACGCGTTGCCACCGACCGCCCAGGGACACAGGCCTAGCCGTGAGTTAACGTTTTTTCTTTATCTTTCCTTATTTCCTGGTATGGATTCGGTTGGCTAGAGTGTTTCGAGGCTTATCAGATTTGTCGAGGTCAACTGTGCCTGACACCAGAATGGATTTTTTAGAGTGGGGTTTTCGGCACTCTAGCCAGCTTGCAGTCTTTTGTTTGCAGAGCAAATTGTGGGATAGGCTGGAACGAAAATTTACTGCGTTCAAGAGAGAGTCAGAGGATGAGTGTTTATCTTATGATTGAGGAAACTTTCTTGAACGAAGACATTTTCAACATCGTTAAGGATACCGTTTTTCGCCCGGATTTTTCCGGTGTACGGGTATATTAATTTTAATTTTAAACACATGACGGACGCTCTTCCCCATTATTGTCTGCACGACTTTAGACCGAGGAGCTGACGTATTGACACTGAGCGACGATGTCAAACGAGACTTTGTAGGGAAAAAATACAGCACGGGTACGAGGTTTCGCGTGACGTCTCGCAAAGTGAATTGAACTTGATGGAGCTAATATGATGTCTTTACTACCAGTCATCAGGATCGTAAAAACAGAAAACTTATTAAAAGATTGCTCTTGTCCAGGCATAAGTTTTAAACATTAGTCGTCTTTATTTTCATAATGCATTGGCAAAAGTTTCTAACAGTATAAAGTGTAGGCGATTATTTGTGCATACATTTTCTAAAACGTGCTCATTTCTTATAATAATAGACTTAAACATTGTTTCACTGGTTGTAAATTTATTTTTAGGTCTAGAAACTTTGTCTTCATCTCGTCTGTGTAATAAAACCAACGTTACGTCCGAAAGAGGCAAATTATTCATGTAGACGTTTAATCACCCAGGATATTTTTAACATTCATAAAATTTCACATTCTACATCCTGTCGACTGCTATACCTTATTAAACGGACTTCGCTCGTGTTACGAAAGTACAATATATATATTTTTGTAGATTAGTACACACCGATAAACGTGATTTTTATCGTTCACTAATGCAGGAATCTATACCCGCATAAATAAACGAATTAGAAATGCATTGTCGGTAAGGTAGAACGCGCAAATGAAATTGTCAAGAAAGTTGTGCTTTCAAAGCGAGGCTGCGTGCGATTTCTCATTGCCCCGCAGCAAAATCAATAAAGTTATTTACTTGTTTTTAAAGAAAATAAGAAAATTAGGGTTGTGCACGTGATCAGCCTTGGTCTCCAACTAATTTATAATACTATAGGGTTCGTTAATTTCAGTACTAGAGTACGCGCGGTAATTTATTTCAGAAAAAGTCCCTAATCGACCGTAATTGCGTTATACGCGCCTTGTAAAAGTTATCTTTTCTCACGATAACAATGCGCTATTATTATTCTTGGGGCGTAAATAAAATTTGATTATCTTATACACCTTGTAATTATCTTATGGACTAAAATTCTTATAGGCTGTCAATGACTACAATGTCGGTCCATGATTATAGATACAATTTAAATCGCCGAAAGTAAAGCACTTAATCTAATTACCGCGCCTAATACAGGCTATATTTAATTTGCATCTGCGAAACATACTTCTAGGGCTTTAGACTGCTCTGCTTACTTTCAGGCGTTTTCTTCATTGAAAAAAGTGCACCTTTTTAGCAGTTTTGTTGAGTTTGAAGCTTGCCGTAAACTAAAATTATCCATAAAATTATCCATATGTATACAATTTACAGCACTTAAAAGCTACTACAATTCAAGCACCAACATTGTCCTCCGAACTTAACAAAAAGCCTTCTTTCATCACCCTTGGCATCGACCTCCCAAATATTCTCTCCTTGAAACTACTTCTAAATCCTCTTGTAAACCTCGCTGTATTTTCACCCGATTACACCAAACTCTGGACAAATTACAACAAAACACTTGCGTTTTACGCCACCTTACACAGCTTTAACGCCGGGCTCATCGAGCTTTCGAAAACAAACAAACGAGGCCGACGTCGTCTCACCCCTCGCAAGAGGGTGAGACGCATCGCAAGCTCACCCGCACACCCACACATACTTACACACTCGTACAGTTGGCCCGTGGACGAAATCGCAAAATCAATAAGCACGCCGCGCCGCGGCTGCCGCTCCCGCGACTCGCGACTGTTGTACGGTTGGGATGTTTTCGTTTGTATTTTTAAGGTTTTTGAGGATGTTAGGGTGAACATTTTGTAATAGGTTATGATGGTTGTTTAATGATTTTTTGATGGGACGATGATCGTTTATTGATGTGTATATATGAGGGATTTCGGAAGGATGAGGTGTTTGTTACTACATGATGATTGAGCGGTGGATGAAGATCGGACTGTGTTTGATCGAACTTTTTCGTTATTGATTAGAATAGTAGTAGGTAGGCGGTGTCTGTTGTGCACACGTGTCAGTGTGTGTGTTTATATTGAATTCGCTTATCTAAGCTCTCGATATATACAGGATATGCGTAGATGATGATTGGGATTATGGGCGCTTGTGCATTATAAGCGCGCGGTATAAACTTTACCGGTTAATCCGCTTGAATATTTAATCGCTGTGCACACAGCGACGTGCGGGGAATTCCGGAATCTCTATGCGAAGATTTGCAAAAGTAATGAGCTGAAAGAGCGAAAAGACCAAATCAACAGTTTTATTGTTCCCAGAGATTTGCATATAAAATAGACACTTTATTGTTTACTCGCGTCGCTCCAGTTTACTCTGCAGAACTGCTCCGAAATAATTTACGCACTATTTTTGTATAAATTTCCCATTCCGAAATGGAAACTTACTTCTTATCGATTCGAATAACTCCCGAAAGCTCCATGACATCGCTTTCAATTTAAATTTCAAACTAAGATGTGAACGTGACTACCAACACTATACGACTATATTATACTCTCTGTCTCTCGCATATCCTAACTATGCGCCAAAATTCAAACTCAGCCTTTCCGCAACGCTGACACACACGTATACACGCTCTACCTGCCGCGCCGCGAAAAGTGCATGTATACTTATAATCCTGCGCGAAATCGTCACGAGAGAATGCACTGGTACTACTCTCCCAGCAGCAGCAGCAGCAGCAGCAGCTATCTAAGTACTTACTTACTCCTCGCGCGCGCACGTCGTCGAGCAGCAACAGCTCTCTCGCTAAATCCGCGAGCGCATACCAGATGGCGATCGAACCGCTCCAATCTGCGTCATCGCGCGCCGCGCGAAATGCTGCTGCTCCGCTCCGTCGTCCGTCTCGCTCGTTTTCGCGCGCGCGCGCTCGCGCTGCACAGGTGGCCTTGCCTATGCGCGTATCTTCTCTCTCTCTTTTGCCCGCGCGAATTAACCTTCTTTCCTCAGCGCGCAGTGAGCGAGAGAGGGAGTGAGTGAGTGAGAGGTCTCGCGGTGGGAGGGATAAAATCTCCGGGTATGTGTGCACTTGCGTGTATATGAGTCAAAATTGACAGCAGTGGTGGTGGGGCAACGACGCGCGCGTTATCAGAGAGGGAAAAGAGTGGGGGAGAGAGAGTGCGAGTGAGTGCAAGCGCTCGCGCGTGCGAAGCTGGAGCCGACGGAAGTCGCTGAGGAGGCTCGCGAGGTTCCTGAACTAGAGCTGCCGAGGAGCTCGCGGACGACGCCTAGTGAAGAGGACAACTGTCAAGGTTCGTTGCGAGGGAAAACGGTTAACTAAACGGTTGTGCGTCGTCCTCTCTCGTGCGAATGAGATCTTCAAGGGAGCGAGACAGACAGAGATGAGATCGATCGCGCGCGGGTCTTAAATTAGCCGGGACGTCGTTGAATCATGCGTCGATGAGGATCAGAAGAAATGACTCAGTGCGCGCGAGTAGGATCTTTTAAAGTCAGGTGGTAGAGGTCTTGTAGGTCTCTGTGTGACAGCTCACACCTCAGGTGTGTAACAAGTGCTGTGCGTGTCTGACTATACCCACTCTTGGCAGGTATCATACCCTTCGTTCTGTCTCAGGGTTTGGCACATTCAGAGCTGGGAATAGTGAGTGAGAGTGTGTGTGTGTTAATTTCTTGCTGATCGGATTACACTGTTTCTCTTTTTCTGCTACTGCTGCTGCTGAGGCAGCTTCGAGGTTAGTCATTTGGAAAGTGATTTGCAGATTTGCTGAGTCCTTGATGGAGGATTGGTTTTTACTAAAGTGTGGAATTGACCGAATGAAACGCACATAAAGTTTTGATGTGTGTAAAAATTTAGTGGTCAGTCAGTCTGTTTGCTCCATTTTACGGTTGGTGTTATCTGAGGACAGGTTTTAACTGATTATTTATTTATCTTCTGCTTAAGTGCGATTGTTTCAGTTAGAGTTTCTTATCATTTATCATTAGTCATTTTAAAAATAATTATTTTGGCCTTTTACAAAAAATTATATTGTTGAGTTTCTTTTTAAAATTTTTTACAGATAGTAGAACCAGGAAATTTACATAAAAAAAAAAAATTTTTTTTTAATATCTTTAAAAAAAATTTTTTTTTTCTATTTCTTTAAAAAGAAATTTATTTTTACTATTTTTTAATAAGTATTTTTATATAAGATTAATTAATTTATTTTCTCAATGATAGTTTTCTAATCATTGTTAATTTAAGATTATGTTAATATTCTTTATATCAATATTTTAATCTATTTTTGAATACTATAATATCATTTATTTCACCTAAAAATAGAGTACACTGCACTTAAAATAAATCAAGTTACTGTCTTGACACTTTTTACAATTTATCTAGTACAACTCCTTATGAAAAATAAGGTTTTATTTTACATGAAATATGATTTGCCACAGCAAAAAGCAAATTCCACATTTGGAATTCTTTTTTGCTGCACACACACTTTGGCTTTTGACACTGTAGCAAGTTTTCTCTGCCAGTTTTCTGAGCATTTCAGTTGATATCTATAATTATTCGCGAGGGCACGTGAATCGACGTGAAACGCCAATATTTATCGCGATCGTGGTTTTTGCAGTCGTATTTTTAAAACGGAATTTACATTCTTTATCAGTGGGTAGCATTGACTTCCTTTTCTTTTGTTTCCATATCAAGCTTTGTCAGAAATTTTTTTGCCGCTTTATATGGTTCATATTCTATGTCACTTCAAAATGAGATTGCAGTGAAATTTTTATTGTATATATAAATGTGTAGAATAAATTATTAATTTCATTATTACTTATTAAATGAGTCTTTCATTAAAACTGTTTATTAAAAAAGTTTCAAACAAAGTTCTTGATAAGTCATAAATTTTTCATTAATCAGTTCATGACTAATAACAACAATATTCACTGCTTAATCTCAGGTATAATATTAAACAAAACGTGAGAACTAGAGACTTTTATTATCGTACAAAAGAGCAAATTAAACAGCATTAAACTTCATACCTTTTCTTACCTCTTTGCACTTAATTTCATTGACATTACATGTAGAGTTCACAAAGATGTCATCAAAAGTCCATCTACAGAAAATTGTTTTCTTGTTTGCCTTCAATTCCTTGATTTGGAGTTTTCCTTACTGCATTCTTCTTCTTAAGGAAATTTGCACTAGATTTCCTTATATAATGTCAGTAACATTTCATTTTATATATAGGAAAATATTACAAATGACTGAGCCTTAATTGGGGCATTTTTTGCCTTCCATATAAAATTGATTTTAGAAATACTGTATAGTAAGTTGCTGCCAGATTTAATGTGCTGATTCTGATTGTTTTATTGAAAGCCAGTGGAACAAAAGAGAGGCATGAGTAGGCATTTAGAGGAACTCTTTCATTCAGCATATGAAACTTTTACAATTCTTCATTAATCCAACTTTGGTTCAAGAACTTAATCTTAAAAAAGTTATATATTTTTCATTTTATTAAATAAAATATCCATTCTATCCTGTTTTAAAAATAAACAGGAAGATTAGATAAGCAGTTTGGCATCATGTCTATATTTAGATGTCATCTTTAATCTCAGACTTTCTTAAGATGGGCTGTAATCAATTTTCAGCTATTTCAGCAAAATTACCTTGCAACTGCTTCTTCATTAAAAGTCATCATTTACTTCATATACTTATTCATTAAACGAACACAATACATTTATAAACAATAAATTTTTCGATTCCTCTTTATCAAAATAATGTTCCTCCCTCATAATCCGGCAAAGAACCAATAAAACTCGTTAATTTAGTTACTGCGTATCTTAAGAAAAGAAAAAAAAATAATACTATTCTGAATTCGACTTTGTGACGCGCTCTATTATCGCCCCAACCCCATTTCCTCATTAAACAAAAAGGGAGTGTCTAACCATATTCGTCTCTCCCCTTTCTCTCTCTGATTTGGCAGACGCCGTGGTGAACACATCGCCGAGCGAGGACGACGAGGACAACGCCGAGTTCTACGATGCCCAGGAGCCGGACACGTTCACGCTGAGCATACCCGGCGAGCCGGGCACTGACGCGCTGGGGCGCGTGGAGCGCGAGCGCAACGACTCACAGGCGAGCGACGATGGCTCGAGCTCCGAGGGCGACCCGACGACGCCCCACTCGAACGCCGACCCGACCCGCAGCGACTCCTATCGTATTGTGACAGACGGCACGACGACGGCTGGCAGCACCCTGGCCCAGCCGGCTAAAAGTGACGCCGCCGCCACCAGTGAGACTGACAGCGTGAGTTGATTTCCTTTTTTTCTTTCTTTTTGTTCTTCTTGGATTTATTTTAATATACTTATACGTATTTAGTGTTGTACAGTATTAGTTTTTTTTAATAGCCATATCGGTATTGACTACAGGTAGATTCTTGATAATCACGCGACTAAAGACATTTATGAAAAGTTATTTTTTATAAACTTGTATTAGGAGAAAGTGATGAATACTTGAATATATGACAAAAGATTTAATCTGACATTTGTAACGAGGAAAAAAACAGACCTTCGTAGGAAAAAAATTGCTTGAAGACATTATTATTTTCTTTTACGCGAAGGACTCGCCGTTCGATAAAGTTTACCATTTGAGATAATAGTAGTCATTTTTACACCAAAAAAATATATTATGGATTTACTACTTTTTTACTATTTACTTTTGTAATAATTTTTTTTCTTTATTTCTAATAGAAATCTCTCTATTAGAGAGTCTCATCGTTTAAAAAGTAGTAATTTCTCCACGATTTTTCTCGATGTTGTTATTGAGTTCTATTTTCAATCCGATCAATTATACACATGTCATTTTATACAAGAATCCAGTTAAAAAAGATAAAAAAAACACGTTCGTTTAGATTGAAAATAATTTTAGATCCACTTTATGATAGCAATTGAAAAAATCGTTTCTAGATTAAACGTTCTCACGAAATAACTTTCAATTTGAAAATTTGCATGTAACAATTTCGAAGCGTTTTTGTAGTACATATTTTTTCATTTACGTAGATATTCGCGAATAGCGTACCTTTCGTGATGACCAAAGCTTAAAGTGTACATGATAATAGATAATTTTATACAGAGTAGAGGATTTTTTCTAACATACGTGTACAATCGTACGATTACGCAATTCCTAGTTAAGTATCTAAGAATCAAGAAAAATGAAATGAATTTGCAAATTTAATGATCAAATAAAAAAAATCTTGATTCCTCGTCCAATGTATAATGTGTGTACACCACTCCAACTGAAATTCAATGTAACCGCAAACGATCTCTGATCGAATAAATCCTCAGCGGAAGATATATACAGTACTTTATTAATTAAGCCCTATAAAATAAAATTTTCAAATTCGAGCCGCGGCTAGACAGGGTTCACACACGAGGTCATTTTAATTGTGTTTCAATCCAGTTTAATCCAATAATCTAATCAATCATATGAAATAAAAGAAGTTTGGCCAGATTGAGCGGTCCGAATATCTATTCCCGTTAAATCTCATTCGCACGCGGCCCATTAAACAAAAAAAAAGAAACCTCCGCGTATACAGTGTCTCTTCTTCGGCGCTCGCGAAAGTTGACACATTGGAATTCCCAATATTGCTATTGGGGGCTCTATTTCGAATCATGTACGCCTGTATATCGATGCACGGTATGTACAACGTGACTCGGCGCTTTGTCAAGACACTCAAAAACGTGCGATTACTTCGAAAATTTCCCTTATCGCTCGCTCGATTAATTGCTTTTCTTCATATAAGCTTTATCCTTTGATCTATATATATCAACTGATTGTTGCATTTATCTGTACGTATCTATAAAGCACCGAAAGGGGTAACCGAGGCATAAGTAAAGTATAGAGTATATATATACGTTGCCGGACTCTGGTAACAACTTTTAATTGAGACCTAATTCGTCGTGTCAATATAGCGTCGAGAAGGAAACTTGGAATGTTTTCTCGCGACGCGCTCTACGAACGAAAATCGATTTACTTTTCAGCGAGTTCTTTCTAGCGCTCGTCAGTTTACGCGCGTGTTCGTGTGTATGTATATACGTACGGATGTGTTTGTATAGATGCGCAAGGCTCGACAGTTCGAAGCAAACAGGAAGTAATTTTTTTACGTAAAAAAAGTCGCTCGCGCAAGCTGCATTGGAATTCTATGAAGTGTATTTGTGTCAATATATATATATAAATAAGAAAATCTTTCTATTTTTATTAAAGTAAGAGAAATTATTGCAGATTTAGGATTGATATTTATTTATTTAGATTAATTAGCCTAGTGTATGAGAGATTTTATCGTCAGTGATTAGGTAAATATCAGGCTTATAATAGTGTTCAAGAGATTCCTACACTAAGAAGAACATGTTTGTTGATGTTAGTATTGCACAACTTTAGTGTAGTAAGCCATTCATTATTATACGTGACATTCTACAATACCGAAAATGACGTTGATTGGACAAGTAGATATTTTATTCAAATTTTAAAGTTGTCAATAACATTTTTTTCATAATTATTATCTTTTTTTCAAATATTTTCGTTATCAGTACCTCCCTATAAAAATTACAAACTAATGCTACACTTATTTTACAATAATTTGTTATTAACCATCACTTTTCATTCCCCACGGTACGAATATACATTTTTTTCAATTAATAATTAAGGCTACTTCAATTGGCGAATTCCTACGACTACTAAGCAATGTCCACGACACACAGACCACAACAACTATCCCATTGACTAGACAGTGAATCGTTCACAAAACCTCGCAAACCTTGGGCCACATCACTGTTCGCGCATTAATCGCACTTACAGACACGCAAAGCTTCTCACTAAAAAGCACCAATTTTCTTGCAGACAGCCTGGCAGTCGAACAACGGCGGCGGCGTCTCGGGCAGCTTCGGCCAAGCTGTAACCAAGCGCACGCGTCGCACCCGCGTGCCCGACAAGCCCAACTACCCACTCAATCTCTGGAGCATCATGAAGAATTGCATCGGCAAGGAGCTCTCCAAGATACCCATGCCCGTCAACTTCTCCGAGCCCCTCAGCATGCTACAGCGGCTTACCGAGGACTACGAGTACTCGGACGTTCTCGACAGGTAATACGCGTCGGTCGGCACAGCTGTATCTGTTGCCGTTTGCGGGGGATTTGAAAGTGAACGACTCCTGTAAACGAATTGGAGGGAATAGCAATGTATGGTTGATACGTATGTAGAAGAAAAAAATTGATGATTCACGGTTGCAGTTGGAAGCTAATTGGTTAAAAATATCCGAGATATTGATAGATAGCTGGGTAAATTAATATAATAGTTGTGAATTTTTTTTTCGTTTCGTATAATTATAGGAAATTAATAGTTGGCTAACGGTCAGGCATTAATATCTAGAATTAATTATTTTTTATAATACATTTTTATTCATTGATACTACTAAAGAAACGTATTTCTCTTCTTTTTATAACTTATTGCACACCGTTTTATTCATACAACATGAATATGCATACCTACACGCGCAACCCATAATTTTATGCAATCCCGGTATTACTTATTATTACCCGGTATACAAATATGCATTTTCACGTAAAAAAGAACACAAAGAAAAAAAAAGAAAACTAAACGATTATTGTTAATTCGCCACAGAGCGGCCGAGTGCACCGACAGCTACGAGCAGATGGCCTACGTGGCGGCGTTCACGGTGTCGAGCTACTCGACCACGGCCTCGCGCACGGGCAAGCCCTTCAATCCGCTTCTGGGTGAGACGTACGAGTGTGACCGGACTGACGACCTCGGCTGGCGCGCCATCTCCGAGCAGGTGTCTCATCATCCGCCTATGCTGGCGCAGTACTGCGAGGGTAGACGCTGGCGCTGCTGGCAAGAGTTCACCATGGCCTCCAAGTTCCGCGGAAAGTACCTGCAGGTGAGGAGTTGATTTTGTTTTGGAAAAGAACGGGGTGGAGGGCTCTTTTTAGTGATTGGGTGGAAGAGAGTTTGTAATGTGATTGTAGTAGTATAATAAGTATTATTTATAAGTTATATAAATCGTGTGAAGACTAAAAAGTAGAACGGGTTAAAATAAAGTAAAAGAATTGTTTATTATTTCGAATATTAATCAAAACTACGTGAAATCAAAGGAATTCAATTAAAGTCTATTGAATAACAGTGTTTTTATAAAGTTGCCCTGTCAGACCCGCGTTCTTTAATTCGCAGCGCTTGAATATCTGCACTTTCCTCGTTATTTAACCAATTTTATTCGTGTAAATAAGAGTTTCTCTTTTAGCTCTCATTTATTTCAGTTTACATTGAAGAGGAAACCGTAAAGTTCAAAGAGATTCTCTGAATAGTGATACTTATATAGCTTCTTCGCGTTCGTGACAATTAAAACTACAATTACGTCCTTTATAAAACTGCTGTCGATACAAGGGTTACGTGCCACTGAATATTCATGAAATAATGAAACGGCATTCAAAATGATTGATGAATAGTTATTGATAATCTATTATAAAACACAATTATCAATCAAGAAGAAAAGTCTCTTTTGTTTAAGTGACTAAAATGACGCACAATGACATTGTGTGCTTCTAAAAGCCGTCTTTCAACTATAGATAAATCATCACGGGAAATATAGAAATAATGAGGAAATAAAGAAACAGCTGATGCGCAAAGTTGATACATAGATGGTCACGATCTGGAAAACAGTTATTCGTGAATAATGAAAAAGCGCGCAGAATGTATAAACAATTCGCGTCGCGTTGATTCAGCGACCACTGATACTTTGTCGCTTGATGCCTTTAAAAATAAACTCTACCGCTCGTTAATTAACATTACAAATCTCCGATACAAAATCGTCATGATTTATCATCGGCCTAATCTATTTTATCCTCTAAAAAAAAGACAAATGCATATTCGCAGGTGATTCCACTGGGCACGGCCCACATCGAGTTCAGCAATGGTAATCACCACTACACGTGGCGCAAGGTGACGACGACGGTGCATAACATAATCGTGGGCAAGCTGTGGGTCGACCAGAGCGGAGACATGGACATAGTGGATCACAAGCAGGGCGTCAAGTGCCACCTCAAGTACATACCCTACTCGTACTTCTCGCGCGACAGCCAGCGCAAGGTCAAGGGCGTCGTGATGAACTCGAACAAGGAGGTGAAGTGGGTGGTGCAGGGCACCTGGGACAACAAGATCGAGATCGCCCCGGTTACCAGCACCTCCGGCACACCGGACAATCCCGTTTACAAGACTGGGCCGTACATCTGTGCCTGGAAGAGGCGCATGCCTGCGTAAGTTTTTACCTTTTTGGTATAATATATAATTGATGTTTTGTTAAGTTTTGTCGATTTAAAGCTGTAGAGAACATGCATTGTAGAGAACTTAATAGAATGTAATAGCTTATCTATTATTTTGTAGTTTCCGTCTTTGTTTTCCCCAGTAGGAAACTTGGTATCTAATCTGTTATGACCAAGTTGATTTACTATGCATTCTGGCTATTCTTCACTATTGATTGCTTTCGTAAATGTTTTATATGATCTTGAAAATTTTGTTTTTAGTGGACTTAATTTAAAATAAATATATGTTATTTATAAAAATTACATTAAAAGTTTTAATTAATAACGAACGAAAACGTGGCTTTTGTGAAAAGTATTTTTCACTTAGTTATCAATAAGTTATATCGACCATTTTAGACTCGGCAGTTCGTAGCATTGAAATTCATTGTAAGCACATCTTGAATAATGTAAAGCATTTGTGCATCGAACGTTTGAAGATTGTTATTTACGATGTTTATTGATTATCGGGTTAGTACCAGCTCTAATATGTTATACATGTAGGGGAGTCGAAGTTGCGATAACTTTCCGCTATGCTACATACATTTCGTCACTTTTGTTGAGTTGAACTAATCGATGTGCACATACTCAGAGTAACTGCGCTTCGTCTAGTACGTTTATCTCTTTGAGTATAGCTAATGTACAGTAACGATTTTTATCACTTTTTATTAAAACGTTAATTTAAAAGTTTTATAACTATCGAAATTTAAATTTTCATGCTTTTTTATTGTACGTGTACAATTTATATAGCGTCGTAAAAATAAAATCTTTATTTCGATTATACTACGTTCAAAGTATTAATAATTAATTATCTCTCAAAAATTCGAGGAAAATAACTTTTCGATCAATACGAAAATCAAACCTAAACACTTATTACACTTTCATAGCAATGCCCTATAGCCACTCAAAATCCAAAAAATCCATCAGAACTAGTACGATTCAATCCCTCCCACCTTCTCCCTGTCATTAACGCACACGCATTTCCAATTACAGAGAAGACTGCGAGAAATATTACAACTTCACGGAATTAGCCTGCCAGCTGAACGAGCCGGAGGAAGGTGTGGCGCCGACGGACTCGCGACTACGGCCTGACCAGCGAATGATGGAGAATGGACTGTGGGACGAGGCGAACGTGGAAAAGCTGCGCCTCGAGGAGCAGCAGAGGATCGTGAGGCGGACGCGCGAGGCCGAGGCCGAGAAGGCGGCTGCGCAAGGTGAGAGTGCGGCAGAATGTTAAAATCATCCTTTTAAGCTTCAATGTGTATATTAATTTATATTTTTGTTTCAGGTTTGCCGTATTCGGGCTACGAACCGTTGTGGTTTAAGAAGCAAGAGGATCCGTTCACGGATAGCCTTTGTCACATGTACAACGGCGAGTACTGGGATTGCAAAAGTAAGCAGGATTGGTCGCGGTGTCCGAGAATCTTTTAGTTTGCCTACTATTCATTTATACATGTGAATTAAGTAGCGTCGATTGTCCGCTCGTTTATACGGACTCTCGGTTGAGAAATGAAAAAATGTTGTGTGAAGAAAAAAAAAGCAAGTATCATATCGAGGGAACGATGAGCGAGAGGTGGGCTCTCACGTACACACACTGCTTCTAATCAAAGGCGAGTCAATAATGGGCTAATTCTTCCAAAGTTTGTATAAAAAAAAGAATAATATGAAAAATGATTATTAGGAAATTCTCTTATATACACGAAATAATATGATAATACTTACACCTGATGCTTCGATGTTGTTTTTTGTACGATAACCGAAATATTCTTCTCCACTTGCCAAGACTCGTGTTATTCCTATCTTAAGGTTCATTATTTTACCGGCGAAACGGACGAGCGAAACATTGAAATGCATCTCTCCTCGTATACACACATTTTTGTCGCAACTCTAGCTTGAGAGAGCAAAGGAGAAAAACACGAGGAAGCCTACTACTTGATTGCGCCCAGTGCGAAAGAGTTATTTTTATGATATAATAAGGAAAATTAATGAGCTGCTTATCCTGCGTAATAATTAATCGAAGCAGCGTAAGCATTAACTTTATTTAAGTTCCGATGCCCTTTCTTTCTGTTTTCTCTTATTCGAACGTTCGAAAACGAGTCCTAAGGAAGATGCACTTTGCGGTCTACGCCAGCCCTGGACATGTGCGTGCATAAAGTCGAGTCTTGTAAAAGAGAAGGAAGCTGAATCCTAACATTGCGATATTAATTGTACAGGATTAACGATATCGGAAGAAGAACTTCTATGAATAATCAACGTTCGATTTTTAAAACCGCGCCATTGATACAACGCAGCTCTGCTATTGGAATCAGAAGCTATCGTGCTTTGACTTTACTTTAGAACGCTCTTCTCTAAGTAATGGTTTATTTTATAGTGGATTTGCCAGCACATTATTTTATCATCAATTCATATATTTTTCCAAAAACACTCGGATTTATTATTTACTAGGTCAAAATGAAAATATTGATTAGTTACGACATAAATAATAAATAATTCAATCAAATTTTTGTAATTTTTGTGTAAAATTTTTTATTTTTAAATTAATAGATTTTTTACAAAAATTTAGAAACGTAACAACTTGAAACATCAAAAGAAAACATACATCTATTGAAAGTCAATTATTTAAGTGTATGAAAACATTGAGTTGATAAAGTGTGTTCTAAGGAAGCCTCCTGGAAATCTATTAAATTAAAATTTTAGTATGTATCTTGGATGGGGTGATATTTTATATTTGTATTTATGTTTAAATAATAATTTGAATGTTTTATTAAATTTTTATATATATATTTTACTTTCTACTGAAAAGTCAGAGTCTTTCCATTCTTATTCCAAAAACAGGTTGGGCAAATTTTAAAAGTTGAAAAATACACTATTGAGAATGGTGAATGAGCTTCCAAACTCTTTGTTTAGGAAAGCTTTTTAAGCTTTATAATGAATTACTGAGAATTTTTTCCTGTCCATAAAATACATTTGTTAATAAATTAATATATATATATATATATAAAAGTCTTGCGATTTATAAATATAAAATATAAACACATATGTTGATATTATGTAAACAAAGACATTGTATATCGAGAAATTTATAAGTATAAATATAAAGATTGTTTCGCTGAGCTACAAAAAATAAAGAAGAAAATAAGAACATGACTTTCGATCTAGTGGAGATTAAGGCAAATGGCGAAAGTTAAATTTAAAAAATATTCTGCACATACTAGATAAATAATTGTTGTTGGACGAAACAATCTATTTGCAAGGTAAACATTTACAAAATACACCAATTGTTATATTATGTCTCAGGCTGTATTATAATTTTAATAGTCGCTAAAAATTTAAAGGTTATATCTGTACACATAATATAGATATAAAATTATTATATATAATATAATAAATACAGTATAATTTTATGAATATTTCAGTTTGTAGAAGCGAAAGCAAAAAAAGTGTTTTGGAATATCTAAAATAGCTTGTACATTATATAACTGCGGTTTGTTTAAAGAATAAAAAAAACGACCGATGCATTTTGCTGAGTGTGAATATTCTTTCAGCGTATATGAACCATTAAGAGGCGCGTTATTAAGAGCCAACGTAAACAAGGAACAACAAAAAGCATTAACAGAAAACACAGGGAACTCTTGCACGGGAATATTGCTGGCTTCGATGCCTGGTTTTGCGCACGCGTATGCGCGCATCGTCCGGCGATGGGCAAAAAAGCGCTGCATCAAGAGTTCCTAAATTATTATAAAGAATAATAAAAAGCAGTAAAAAAAACACCGTATCCGCTGGTCTGTAGTGCCTGTCATTTTATATTAACGAAGTAACAGATCGAATGACAGAATAAATATCATTTATCGAGAGATACTGTAAGTATTGTAATATATATCCATTGATTTTCCAATGTAAACGAGAGAAAGCGTGCGAGAGAGATATATAGAGGTAGCGAGAAGAAAAGAGAGCGCAAGAGGACAGGAGAGAAAGGGCGAGAGAATGGGAGCGAGACAAGGAAAAAAATTTAAGTTTAAAACGAAATTTATGTTAGACACGCGATCGACAAAGTGTATTATTTATTCATGATGATGAAGGGCGAGAATAGATGATTTATCGATCGCGACTCGACTTTTATTTTAATACACGATAATATGATGGCGATAAAATAATGCGAAAAACGTGAATGAATTAGTTTGTATAGGATGAAATGGAAATTGTATGCAAAAATAAAGATTAAAAATCGTCAGTCTAATGGGAGTGTTTATTATTCAAATATTTTGACCCTTCTACTTTAATTTTATTAGATCATGTTTTTTATTTTTATTTTGGTTTTTTTATTATGTAAGATGTTTCGAATAAGATTTGTTATACCTATTTATAGTTACAAATAGTTCCTGCTGAGGAAATCTTGGAGTTTATATAATCTATCGAAGAAAGTACTTACTAAGACTTTTTATTTTTTGCTATTAGGTACTTTTTAATTCTAATTTTTGCTAATTATTTATTTCATGCATCTACTATTCTGGAATTCATTAAAAATCAATTCAAATATTGAAAAATTCGAATTTCTTATCCCTCCTGAGATCCCCTGAAAATATTATGCTATAATAAGAACTCAAATAAAATTTCCTCCCGAGGTGCGTAATATACTATTATAACTACTACTAATTTAACTTAGAGCTTATAGAGTGTTGTTAATCGCACAATCATTAAGTAAATGTGCGAATTATGAAAATCATGTTTCGAATATTCGAGGGGTGAAACATATATAGCGACCTCTTCTGTCATTATTTTCAATCTATACATCCGCTCATAACCTCTTTTAAGTCTTTTATTAACAAATCCACAATCACCACATCAGTACATCACAATCATCTGATCGCAGGAAAACAATGGAAATGTTGTCATAGATAAATTTTGAGTACTTTCTATGAGAACATATTTACATACGTTACATACTGTAACGTAATAAATTATACTCGATTCCTGTAAGTAAAAGTTTTTTATTTAAAAGACTTCTTATAATAGGTTACTTATAAATAATCCTACAAAATCATTTATTAGTGTTCTATCTTTTAGGTACACTACATATAAGAACTGCCCGTTCTTGTTTAAGCTAATAAGCTTAAACGAACGATTTTTTCTATACTTTATAAAAGTAAATAATTAATCATGGTCTGTGTACCTTGTGTGATAGTGCCTATTTTATTACTGATATTTCGGTTCCTTATTCAACCAATCCTCATGAAATTCTGGTATAGAGGAAAGAAAGAAGAAGGAGAAAAGAAACCTGAATTGGTCAAAGAATGTAAAAACGGCGTTTGCACTTTGGCATGGAAATCCAACAAATCAGAACCAACGAAAACTGATTAGTATTAATTAGAAATAGCTAATTGTTGCTCTTTTACATGTTGTTACTGTGTTAATGACAAATTTTAGACAAGTGAAAATCTTCAGAATCACGTGTGATTTACTTAATGTTGTGCAATATTTATCTTTATAACGTTTTACCTTCCATTGAAATATAAGAACTTCATTCCAAGTTCTATTCCATTAAATATAAATTTTTAGATTTTTTACTGTAAAATAAAAAAACAAAGCAAATATGTCCAACTAACTATCTAGACTGCAACAATTTTAATTTATTTTAAATTATAAATGTTAACTAAGTAATTATTAAAGGAATAAAGAATGATAACAATTAAAATTTTCTTTTCACATGTATTTATTTATAAACAATTATTTAAAAAGGTACTCTTATCTTTTAACTTTATTAATGACACAGTCAGTTTTATGATCCTAGAATGACAAATCTTCTCTTCTAATAAGTTGAGAGACAGCATTATAAAGCAATACAAAATCAACGTTAGATTAGGCTATACACACGCATCTCTGTATGATCTCACACTCTGTTAATCGATCATTGTATTTATATCAGTGAAGTAATGAAAAAATAGATATTTATGTCGATTTAATATAAAATTATTTTCTTCTGAAAAATACTGTATAGATCGATAACTGCTTATTGTGATAAAGTTGCAAGTTTAAAAAATCTTTTCTTAAAAACATTTTACAAATATTTTTAAGAATCTCCTATCTAAAGTATAAGTGTAATAGTTGGAATGGTACACTTTCTAATGAACAGCTTTAAGTTCAACTTCAAAGTTAAGTTGGCTATTTGGTGGAATAACTGGTGGCGATCCCTTGGAACCATATCTGTAATAATATTTTTAAAGTGGGTTAGTTTAAATATGATCGATACAGAACTTGTTATTTTTAATTAATGAATTCAATTACAATATAATTTAGTATAATTTCAATTGAGATATATTATTTAGAATATATAACTTAAAATTTCTGTTACTTACGCCATATTTGGTGGGATGGTAAGTCGCCTCTTTCCTCCAACTTTCATTCCAACAATACCAACATCCCATCCTTTGATAACTTCTCCCTTTCCAAGTCTGAATTTAAAACCTTCACCTTGCTGTGTTTGGTCAAACTTCTTGCCATTTTTCAATCTACCCACATAGTGTACTGATATGAACTTTCCAGCTTTGGCAGGAGCACCACCACCTACTTTCAGATCTTCTACTTGAACACCACCCTCAACAGTCCTTTTTTTGGGTTGTTGCTGTTCAGGTTTGTCTTCCGTTTTATTACTGTCATCCTTATTTTTCTTTTGTTTTCCCTGTTCCTTTTCTGGTTTAGCATCTTTTCCATTTACCATCTTAGTCTTGTCTTTTTTGTTTTGTTGTTGATTTTGATTTTGCTGCTGATTCTGTTGGTTTTGCTGTTTCTGTTTTTGCTTCTGTTTTTTTGAAAGTTTTACTGGTGTTTCCTCTGCCTCTTCTTCTTCCTCATCTTCATCACTATCGTCCTCATCCTCATCCTCTTCATCATCATCTTCCTCATCCAAGTCATCATCATCATCATCATCATCTGAGTCCTCCTCAAGGCCTGCTATCTCTTCATCATCATCAGAATCATCTTCATCTTCGTCTTCATCTGCTTCTACTTTAGCCTTTTTGACTTGCTTTAAATCATTTTTACCTTTTGCAAGTAACTCAGCTTTTCTCTTTTTTTGACCTACAAGCTGTGGAATCTCTTCATCTTCCTCCTCGTCTTCTTCAAAATCGTCTAATTCATCCAGACCTTCATCTTCTGGGATTAAATAACCAGTGAGATGAACATGACCATCTCCATTGCATGTGAAGGCAATTTTTGTACCTTCTTCGAAATTCAAATCTAGCGGCACTTGCCATATTTGGCCCTTCTGCAGTGTGCAGAGTAGGTAATTACGATTATCGTAACAGATCATGACTTGTACCAAACCATCTCCTTAAAAATAAAAATATTTTGTTAAATGGACTCTTCTACTAATTAAAAACTTTTCTTACAATAGTAATTATTTAATATCGGTTTTGAGAAGATAATTCTTACAGCATACTGCAATTTATGATGTAAGTAAATTTTTCTTTTGAATAATTCAACAATATGATAAATTACTATAAATTAAACAGTTTTCTAAATATAATTTTATAATCATAAATGATAAGAAAATTCTTCTAGAATAAATTTATAAGATAAAGAAGTGAAAGATGCACTATGATAGATGTAAATTTTGGGTTCTAAGCTAATTTAATAAATTTTTTTAAATTACATGTTTTTAATAAAAAAGGGTTTTTTACAGTAAATAAATAATTATAATTTATTGGAAAAGTGAAATTATGACCAAAATAATTTTTACGCTATCAAGAACACTCCATACCAAGAATATAAATAGAACGTTCGCATACTAGGGCATTTCAGACGTTGAAACCACGTTTTTCTCGCGTTAAGCGATAAGTAAACATCAATTAAAATCCACGTGTCAAAAAAACAAGACTCCCCACGTGGATCGAGGCAAAATGTTCAATCCTTTATGCCAAACATAACTTGCAATTTTTCAAAAAACAAAAGAAGCACAAAGACAGGTAGCTTTAGGGGGGAGGGGGGTAAGTATTAACTTACTGGCTGTGGCGGCGTCGAGGCTAGCCATGGACAGGTGAAACGCCTTTTCCACGGTCTGCGTGTACCGCTTATTCGGTTCCATAATAAGTCCTGAAATTGAAAAATATCCTCGTTAACACCATGATAAACGTTCTTCTTTATTTACCTCGAGGAAAATTCGAGACTGGCGACCGCATGGTCCCGCCGCCGCCATTCTACACGTGCTTGCCGCCTCGTTATGCCGGCACGAGCTTTTCTCTCTCGATTTTCCCTCGTTTCTCTCATATAATCAGCAATTATCAACTTACCCCAAAACATGGTGATGGCTTTTTGTTATCCGGTTCTTTAATAAAGACGAAAGAACAGTGCGGCGTGCGGCAAAACGACTTCGGCGTCCGTTGGGGGTAGAGAATCTTTTGAGCGGTTCGTTCGCACACACTCTGTCTCGACACGAGCGACGAGACACTTATATACCTACTCTACTCGCTGCTACGGCCTGCACGTGTATGTGATGGATCTGCGCTCGATCTGTGCTAGAGCCCATAGACTAGCCAGAGCGTGCCTGCGCGGGTCAGTGGTGCAGGAAATTGCGTGTAGAGGGACGACCGCTCTTCCGATTTTTGAATTCAGTATTATTGCGAATTCCTGATTGCTGTTGGCGCTGCTGAGCAGCGTTTTTTTGGACAAGTAGTTTGAAAAGGGAGGTTAGGTTAGCTTGAGGTCTGTTTTCGGTAAGTAGGTGTTTTGACGGCCCGTCTGCAGTGGCAAAGTAATTCCAACGAGTGGATTTTTACCAATTGTTGAAGGGTTTGAAGTGCTGCTGAAGTTTCTTGAAGGGTGCCTACTGGAAACGATATATCAAGATGACTTCGTGGATTTCTATAGACGATCGGTAAATTTGTATTTTTGTTGATAACCTCAGCTTTTCCGATAATTCATTAAAAATTTGAAATGTTTATTTGCATGATCAAATTTTAAAATAATTTAAATTAAAGGATTAGATTTAGGTATTTATAGCAATATTATTAGGTTCTGTGGTATACAGTAATGACAATCTAAGATTATAATATGAATGAATAAATTACTCTTTATTTTTGTGTAGTTATTACTTTTAATATTTATTTTTTATCTGAAGGGACTTATATTTTTAATTTTTTGTTTCAGACTGAAACATGGCTTAAAAGTTCTTGATCAGATAGAGAACAGTAAACTTCGACTCTTAGTCAATCGAATTTGTCAAAGCTTGCAATCTGGTGTCCGCGATGACATTTTTAATGCAGAAGAAGAAGAAAAGCTTATGGCTTCTTTGAGTTTAGAGAAAGATGACTTAAAGATACTTCTAAACACAATAATTTCAGTATACTCCCAAGCAGCTTTTCATATTGTCAAGCCAACAATTGTAGAAACAACAATGAAAGAAAACTTTTCGATAGGGGATGACAAAGTTGCTATACTTTCCCATGCCTGGATTACACATGCTGAAGGGATCATCAATGCATTTAAACACAAGTCAATTTTTCCTAATCAGGTAGGAATTAGGCAATAAATAATTAAAGAAATGCATTTTTATTAACTTTATTGTTTTTGTGTATCAAATTATGATTATGATTATTTTGGTAGGTTACAGGTGTAAATTGGAGTGTAGATGTAATAGCTGCTTCAACAGGAATGGCCAAACAGGCAAAGCCAGTTGCTAAGCTACAACTAAATTTAAGTGGCTCTGAAACTTCTAAAGTAACTGTTGAAATGGATAAAACTCAATTGTGGGATTTATATCACAAATTAGATGACATCCAGTTACAACTTGATTCCTTAAAGTAAGTCATAAAACGATTATTTATTTATTAATATAATTTAAAAAAATAATGTTTACACATTAGATTTGTTATTTCATAAAAGATCTACTTTGCTCTATTCTTATTGTTTTCCATAGATTTTAATTTTTTTAATAATATTTAATTCTTTATTCTATAATTTTCAACATATTTTATTGAAATCAATTTCAACAGGTTCAATTCTTAATACACCTAATTAGTGATAATACATTACACTATTATTACTACAATAAAAATAAAAATAAAAATTTCACCGTTTATACTTAGGTCTAATCAGGTACTACACGTTTGTATGCTCCAATAAATCTCTGTAAACATATTTTTATCATACTAATATTCTTATACATCATTAAACCTGTTAAAATCGATGTAAAAGCACCATAGATTTTGTCACATTTTCATACTTTTCTTCTTCTCTTCCAGGAAAGAAAAGTAAAACCACCTAATTCTGACATCTCTCGAGAACCAGCTCGAGCTTCGCAGCCTACGTCTACTTGACGTTTCCGTACGACTTTGATGCCGCGGGTTGCTTGCTCCCGCGGTCGTACAGATGAGGACTGCGATTGGGCAGGATGCTGTTGATGTTTTCGGGGGTGGCAAGGAAGTTGGGGTTGGCATAGCTCAGATCGATCTTGGTGGGCGCGTGGATGCAGCGCTCGCTGTGCGACTCGACCACACCGGCGTCGCGTTTAGCACGCTCGCTCGGCGGCAGGGTTTCCAGGAAGGCTGGGATCTTGCGCGTGCAGAGGCGCGTTTTGCACACGACTACGACGACGACAATTATGAGGAGGAAGAGCACCGTCGAGGTGATGGCGCCTACCAGCCAGCCCAGCTGTTGGTCTGTAAATAATAATAGAGATGATTTGAGTTTTGAGGATCGATTAGGCGACTCGCTATTTGTTCGAATTTTAAATCAGAATTATATATTATTATGTCATTGATGTTTTGCAAACTCGAGTCATGAGAAGATTGAAATAATGTTTTCCTTATAATTTTGAGAATTACAGCCTTCAGTGATTTTCAGAATTGTTTTTAATTGTGCAAAGAAGCGTCTGTAATCATCTTATCAATTACTCTTCTTCCTCGTTCAATTCAATTTGATTAGAAAATCGAAGCAATAGATTTCGATTGCATAATAATCTATGGAATGAATTTCATGCGAATATAAAATCGCTACGAAAAATTGTTTATACTTGTTCCAAGTATTTAACAATGTTGTAAATACACATAAATCTTTGCACGACTTTTGTACTATACCCACTTGTAAATTTTGTCAATAAACAAGTTATTCTAATTTTAATCATAACGGTATGCATACCAGGCGAGTTATTTAATAGTAAAATGGAAGCGCTGCCGAGCTCTGCTTGAACGTGCGTTTCGTCTATTACGAATTCACAAATCCACTCTCCAAAGTCGCTTTCATCCGGTGTGAATTGCAGGCTGCATATGCCCGTCGTGTGGTTCATGGTGACCGTGTGCCTAAAAGCAATTTGTACATTAAAAACTCTCGAAAAATGTCATTCTATTGTGGTACAAAGCAATCCATTACATATAAAGAAAAAAATTTAATAAACTTTATTAGATCGCTTTCTCCATTTAACATAGTTTCGATACTTCTGAAGTCATAAATCCAGTAAATCATTTCCGTAATTTGTTACTTAAAAAAACAAAACAAAAATTGTTAACGATTTCGAGCGATTACTGTCGAGCTAGATTCCGAACTTTCACACTTTCTTTCTTAATTACTTATCCTTTCCATTTATAAAAAAGCCACTTCTTTGCACAGACACATACTTACTTCAGCTTCCTCGTGTTGTTAAACACCTGCGTCAGTCTGAGCTCGGATCCGTGTCTCCAGAAGCAAACACACTCGTGGGCCGTGAGTCCTGTCTTACACGCGAGGTTGACAGTCTGGTGTGGCACCCCCCACACCGTCACCGTGATCGGCTCTGCAACAAAATCTCTTAATCTTGTCGTCCGAACTTTATCTCCGCATGGACGTGATAACGAACCTTTGTCGTGGCCCAGTCACCAGAGCGCGTCTCGTCCTTCGAGTCGACGTCGATGTGTAAAGCTCAAGCGTACACATACACTTAGTGGTGTAGACAGGTTGAAAAGAGTGCTTATGCCTCAAAGGACACATTGATGACTTTTGGCTTTTTAAGCTTGTATGAGTGTGGTTGTAGATCGGTTCGTTGACCAAACGGGTAGACAAAATTTAATGTATAGAAGTGAAAGTTTAAAATTTGAAGTAAAATTATTATTTTTTTTTGTAATAAGTTGAGTTTTGATTAATAGTAGTTTTAAAAATATAAAGTTGAATATCAAAAGTAAAAGTCTCTAAAAAGTAAATCATCGCGTTTCGTAATGAGGAAAGGAAAAAAAAGAAGTGAATCATAAGCATCTAAAACACAATGTCTAGTCCCGAAGGAAACCATATTATCACGTACGAAAAACGGCGCGTGCAAAGGTGAAAGTTTTTCTGCTGACGCCGGCGAACATTGTGCTTGAAACATATAAACGTATATGTATATACGTATGTGTGAGAAAGACAAAGAAGGAACAAGTAGGTTGATGTGTGATACGAAAAATATATAACTTTATTATTCCATCAATTTATTGACGTCTTTTGTCGGTGTGTTTTCGTTGTCTCCTCTCTCTCGTGTCACACGCACTCATATAACTCTCACTCGAAACAAAAATTCCTGCAAAATTGCCGCTTTACAAAGGATATATAATGTATAGCCGTCACGACTCATAAAGCTACCACGCACGCATAATACAAGCTAATAAACAACATACACACACACATACACACGGAGATATTCGTCGACAAAAATATTTCTGCGATGCGTCAATGTACAGAAGGCAGAGCGGTGCAGCAGGTGTGATAATATGACGAGTGCGCGCTCGTATGTGTTGCGTGATTCATTGTATATATCCTCACTCTACTCTCTATCACTCTCATTTTTTCCTCAAAGTCAAAACTAAAGCAACGACGGCTAGCTGCGCCTAATATGTATATATGTATAATCGATTAATTTAAAAAAATATATAATATATAACTTCTTTTCTCTTGTATAATAGGAAAACGCTCTTTCGCTGTATACCTTATGAACTACACGCGTATTACAATAGATGTGCGCGGGTGCGCCACACACGCGCAATGTTTTCGTCCTCTTACGCGCGAAAGGTGCGAGCATGAGCACACTGCACCTTGAGTCTGTTGATTTATCTCTCTTTCCTGAGCGGTGGCGCCTGCCGTTCCCTCGTCATCTTCCGAGAAGTGACTCGCGAAAAATCCGCGGAAAAAGTCGTCATTCGCGAACTTCCTTAGAGTAAAAATTCAAATGTTCGAAAGCTCGCGCTTACACGCGTATAATATATTGCCGATTCTATACGCTTATTATTATTATACATACGCAAAAATTTAAATAAATAATAAATTATTTAGTTAAACTTACCGAGGGCCTCCTACAAAAATAAATACTAATTCGTTGCCGCGTTTGGGACATTATCGAACAAATTGACTCTGTACTCTAAGAAAATCGTTTTTTGCACTTTGGTTTCTCTCGTTGTATAAGTATCGTATTATATTATACATCAGGCCGGTAAGAGCGACGAAAACGTTGCGCGCGTTCGGGGGATGGGAAAATGAGAAGGAAGAGAAAAATATAAAGAAGAAGGAAAATAATTGCCTACTTAGCGCTAAGATAAAGAGCTTTACAAGGAATACTATATATCGCAATTATACATTGGCAAATTACGTCCTATATACGTATATGTATTTATAACTTACGCGCTAAGTCTTACGCTGCTGACGAGAATAAATTAAGGCACAGGTGATGCGACGATAACATATTATATATAGACTGGCGATGCTGCGCTCATGGGGTTTCAAAATGATACGGCGGCTCGCTTGAAACTACGCGTGTATATATATTCTAAGTCATATACTTATAACACGATAGAATTGATAATGTACACGATTTATTTTACTATAGGGGTGTAAAGGCTTCGTAGAAAAGAGTCAAGTGCACTTTACGATATATATATTTATATGTGTATCATTTTAAAACCCTATCGATGATTACTTGCACATAAATGGCTTAAAAAATAAAAAAAAAATAAAAATAAAAATAAAGGAGCTCATCCGTCTATTACACGTAATACTAAGGATACGGTCGATATACAAAATACGAAAAATCTCATCTACTCTATTCATAATAATAATAATAAAAAATAATAATAATCGTTATATAATAAAATACTCGAAGAGTCGTAGCGCCGGTTAATAATAAGGCACATCGTGAGTCGCACACACAATATTCGCGTAGTACAATATCTATCTACCTATCTAATATTATAATATGTATAAAAGGTCCTACGACGGTCGAAAGATACATTCGCGGAGAACGACGCATAAATATACAATTGGTTCCCAATAAATACGTGTACACAAGATAACGTTCTCCGCGACTCGAATAATAGGTATATATTTATATATAATATCTCTATCTATAATATCTCCGAAATATTTCTGCGGCGCGCTATCGCTGGCTCTTGTCGGCGGTCGGCGCGGCTGCTGCTGCTGCTGCTGGGGCTGCTGCTTCGACGGTAGCCAGGGGCGTCGATTCGATCGACGGCTTCATCGATCGTAAATGGCACTCGGCGGGCTGTTCCTTCGCCACTGGAAACATCATCAATGCGCGTGTCTCTTTCTCTCTCTCTCGCTTTCACTCTTTCTCGCGCGCACACGCGCGTGTGTCTATCTTTTCATCGCGTGTCTTTACTGATCGTCCCTCTCGTTCCGGAAATCGACTGAATAAAATTCGTACCTCTTTTTATGTGGGACTTTACATGAACTCTCGGAATTTCTTGAAGCTGAACTCTCGCTATAAGGGGGAAGTGGAGGAGAGACACAGAGTCACAGTGTATAGTTTTTTTTGCTTTTGCTTATTAAGCGTGGTTGCGCTGGTATTTTAAATTTTATTTTCGTATATAATAGTATACATAAATGCAATGAGTATATAGTAATTATAAAACGTAACGTATATATTATGTGAAGTGAAAAAAATATATATATGTAGAGTTTGATAGAGAGACAATACACAAGACTTGGAACATTTTTTGCTTTTTATTATAATATGTATCTCATGCTGCGCTCGTATAGAATAAATTCACCTTCAAGAAATTGAGAGCAAAACTTTTGATACTGTATGTATTTAATTGGGTTTGAGAGCATGCAATTAGATCGTGGCTTACATAATTAATAACTTTTTAGGGTTTCGAGTTGTGTGTGTATATATATAGGTATATTGTTTAGATTGTCAGTAGTTTTAGATATTTTGTTATTTTTGAAAGTTTCATTCGTTTCGAAGAAATGGACTTTACTTCGTAAATTAGAAAACATTCCGAGTAAAGTAAATATTAAAAGTTTTAGTATCTATGAAAATTATTATGCCAGATAATTATAGTTTTTAGTAATACAAATCATGGATTTTTAATTCACTGTCAGTAGTATAGATTAAACGCGATTTTGATAACGATTTCTAAAATAAATGCATTAGACATTAATTGATTTTCCAATTAACATAACGTAAAAAAATCATAGGCACTATAAACAGATAAAGAATTTTTCAAGTGCATAGAAATAAGAATTTTACGATTAAAATTAGTCAATGTTAATAATTTTTATAAAGAAACCAAAGTTATAATTATGTGCAAAAGTCTTAGACAATATATTTTCGAATAATTCAAAGAAACAACAAGTGAACGGATATAATACTTTGTGCATATAGGAACCCAATTAAATAAAAGGCAGATATGTAGCTGCTGCTCTAAATATTTTCACGTGCAGTTCCATACAACATTAAACGTTTACTTTTACTTGGAGAAAACACACTTGCGACTTCGTGTCTTATTAGGCTTAACAATCTTATATCGCAGATTAATTTCTGATATGTATCTTGCGCGCGATTAATATTCAATTTAATTCAAACTGTGAATTAAAACTTGTTGTTTAATTTTTTTAATTAATTCAAAAAGAATCTACTTAATAAATTTATATTTTTATACGAAAAGAAATGCATAATAGTTTTAGAAAATTTCTATAATAAAGTGTAGAATATATTGAATTGAAGAATTAGACTAAATAGTAATGAGCCCTAATATAGTAATGGAAGTCTAAAATGTAACCAAAATATGTATATTATGTTTTGAAAAAATATCGTTTCATAATGTACGCATATTTACGTAATTTTCATAAACTTTTCATTATTAGTTATTATCGAAAAATTTTCTACACTTTTTATATAAGACACCTATGAAATATTTTTACCTTGCTTTCGTTACAAAAATGTGCGAAAGTTGAAAAATGGTACAAAATTATAAAAAACAACGTATACTTTTTTTAAATTTTAGACTGTATTTCAACAAGAAAAAAAAATAGAAAGTATTTAATCATTTTAAATAAGTCATTAGATTCCAATTTCGCACCGAAAACTCCGATTCTAAATTGAAATAATTTTTACCTTTACTGAAATTGCAAAGATATTTTTCAAATAACTCAAGTCAATGTGTCCTCAAACTAAACCGCACATTCTCTAAAACACAAGACCTCCAGTTGTTTTTCTCCAAGTATCAAGTAAACAGTCCCAACCACCTCTGGCCACAATATCCACACTGAAACCTACCCCACAGTCCACTAAAACCTCGTCCACATTCACCAAACCTCCACCTGCATCATCCCCAACTCAATCAATCAACGTACCTGGTTCAATAAGACTAAGCCTCGCCGGCGGCGCGTCAGTGTAGTTCTGTCTGGCGTGTATCCTCGCACCACAGGTCCAGAGTCCCTCCTGCTCCTGCAGCGCGTGCGACAGCTTGACGCTGCAGTCGCGGCCCTCGGGGCCCGCAGGCGGGAATTGCTTCACCACGACGGTCGTGTTAGCCGAGCCCTCGGGTGTGAGGGACCAGCGACATTGCTCCGCGCGGCCGGTGGTCACGCAGCGGAGGGAGACGGTGCCGCCCGAGGAGATCTGGATGTCTTGCGAGAGCTCCGAGAAGGTGACGTCCTCTGAAAATGGAGATTGTTTGATTTTTCTTTTGTACAATTGGATGTCAGTATTCTGTGATTATGGTCGCCGCGATCTTATTACATTTATTTTATTTGCATTATAGTCAAAGAGATTGTTATTATACGAAAAAAAAAATCAATTTTTATATCTATAAAGTAAGATTTTAAATATAATGTTAGAAACTTTTTCGACAGATCTTTAATTCTCGAAATGGTACATAAAACTTTTGCATTTTAGTTAAATCTTTAAAATATATTTTCACTAAGCGTATTTTAGAACAATATTCTACTGGTAGAAAGCTAGCAGCCTTTTTTATTTATTAATTTTTAATTATTCTTTACTCAAAGCCACCTAATTTTCGCATTTTCTCTACGCGAAAAATGTTCAATATCACAAAACTAACAAAACAGTATTTTTTTATCCAAAACCTATAAATCTACAGGGGTCTAACAAATCCTTGCACAAATCTTTCACTACCATTCGAGCCAAACACTCACCCTCCTCGTACACCGTCAACTTCGCAGCTGGCGGCACCATGACACTATTCGCCAGAAACACTTGACATGTCCAGTATCCCTGTTCCTCGAGGGTCACCGGCTGCAGGCTAAGGCTGCAGTTGCGCCCGAGGTCGCCATGGCTGGGGAACTCGCGCATGAGCGTCGGCTCCGTCGCGGTGTCCGAGCTCAACGGCCGCCACGACCAGGCGCAGCGCTCGATCCGGCCGTTGGTCGCGCACCGGAGCGTCGCTTCGCCGCCTAGAGCCGCTGACGTCGGTTCTGGGGTTTCCGTAAAGTTCACTTTGCCTGTGGAATGATTTGTTCGTGATTTGTTGCGGTGTCGATAGAAAGTTTTATTGTAAAGTACAGTTATTAGTGGGGTTTTTATTGCTAGATGGGCGATTTAAAGATCAATTTCTTGTTTTTAGAACGGAATCGTATTGTACTGGTCTGTAAAAACGATTTTCAGTAAAAATAAAATTGCTCGTGAATTGGTTATTTCTTTGTTTCGCGAAAAAGGAAGCGGCGCGTCGTTTATGAGTCACCGGGTGAATTATTACTATACATAGACTGGTTTATGAACTGTTATTTAAAAGTCTATAGCCTTTTAAACTAATTGAATACTGTGCTGTGACGTTACTTTTTTTTAAGCAGCGGAAAACTACAGTTATTTTTCCCTACACGGTTATGAAATTGATATAATTTTTTGAGGAAATCATTAAAATATCCAATGAAAATGTACATGAATTTATTGTTTAATGAATCGCGCTTACTCAGACTTAAAAATACTCCCAGCACATAGACTTTTCTTGCTACAAAATTCATCCTCGTACCTTTATGAAAAAAAAGAGACACTAACCAGACGGCAAGAGCGTGACAGTCGTCGACGGCGCCTCATGGAGTATCCCGTCGGGCGTCAGTCGGACGCCGCAGGTCCACAGACCCTCCTCCTCGTAGAGGATGTTCTTGAAGCGGACCGAGCAGTCGTGATCGGTCTCCTTGTTGGGGCCGAATTTCCTCACGACCGTCGAGTTCTTGCTGGAGTTGCTCGGCCGCCAGGACCACTCGCACTGGAACACCGGCTTGTTCACCAGGCAACGTAGGAAGACAGTCTCGCCGGCTGTTATCTGGATGCCTTTCGATAGCTGCACGAATTCGACTGGAAGGTCGATTTTTAGATATTTAATATTTTAATGTTTTATATGTGTAAACGAATGTTTTATTCACGCGCATACTTTTTTCTTGGTTAGACGAAACATCGAGTCTTGTCTCTATCTAAATGGTTCAAAAAAGTTTTTATATATTGATTTTTTAATTATGAATTTATACAAAATTTCCATTATTTTAACGAATTTTTATAAATAAAGATTTAAATACACAAAAAGTTCAAAGTCTTTTACGAGAATTAAAAATCTTATCAGTATATGATCCGAATTTCACATTTTATTTAAACAGCGTTTATAAAATTGCCATAGTTAACTAGAACTTGAACGAGATTAAATATTTTATGAATTATGCATAAAGATTTTAATCACCTTTCAAATTAACATGAATGCATATAGAAAACATAAATACAACACGCTAACGAATTCCTCGACTCTATACAGTGACGCTCTACTAAACCAATTGTACTCTTACCCGATAACACCTTCATATGTACCTTATACATCCAAATCTCAACTTTCCCTATTTACTAGCGCGTCAACATGACATTCACAATAACCAACCTTCGGAAATCAGCAGGCGGATCGGTGGCGCCTGTACGAACGGCGACGTGGGGACGACGCGTGCGCCGCATGTCCAGAACCCCTCGTGCTCGCTGCGCACCGCCGGTAGCCCGAGGTCGCAGTCGGTGCTATCGTTACCGGATGCCGGGAACTTGCGCATCTCCGCGTCCCAGGGTTGGGACTGGTTCAGCTGCCGCCAGGACCATTGGCACTCGCGGACGGGTGAGGTAGGACGACAGGGCAGACGAGCGCCTGAGCCCGCGGGTGTCTCCATCGAACCGTCCTGCTGGGCGAAGGTTATCAGGGCGGCTGTGGATCGAGAAAAATTAAAATGATTTTTTTTATTTATCGATAGAAATATCGTTGAGTGTGTGGAAAAAAATTGTGTGGAAACATTATTGATGAGCGAGCGAATTGAGAAAAAAAGGTAATTATTTAAGTACAGGCCGCGGTGTTTTAATTATAAAATTACGCGTTCATTTAGAGACATTAATGACGTGTACTTTTTGCTTTAATCATAAAATTATACGCATATACATATTATATGCGGACTGTATAATATAGCGGTTTTAATGACGTGTACGAAATTGTTTTTAATTTTAACCGCGCATGAATTTAAAATAATATATATCAGTGTCCAGTGATTAAGGATATATGCTGTTGAATATGCAAAACTAAACGAGTGTTGTGACCGGGCGTAACCTTTAACGAGCCGCCTCGATGTACACTCGAGCGATTGCATTGTTTGTACACAATTGCGGCTGGAATATGCAGAATCAGCGATCGGCGAGCAAAAATATGATTTCGCATACTCCTCGTCAATGGACAACATCAACATGCCTCACATACACGGAGAGTGAATCGAATTTCTTTCAGAGGAAAAAGGCTTTACATAATTTCGTTGGAAAATTGTGTAGAAAATTAAAAAATAAGGTTTGGATTTTGAATAATAGCGACGTAATTGGTATATGTGGTTGCTCTAATGTAGTTGAAATTTTCAAAAATATTTGATATAGTGAATAATTTTGTTATGAATGTTAAGTGGCTAAAAAAATGAGAAATTAGCGCCTTATCAACAATAAGCAAGATCTTGAAAAAAACCTAGACTTTATTTTAAATGTTCCTGCAATCGCAGATTCTACAAAAATATTCTCTCTTTTCACGTCAAAAAAAAAAACAAAAAAAAAACTTTTTTCAGCGCATTACAACAAATTCCTTCATTAAATCTAAGCTTCCTATATCCTCACACCTCGACTTTAAAATCCTACTTCGCATCCACACTTACCCGTATCAACATGAACGATGCTGAGCTTCGCCGGGGCCGTGCTCGTGTACGTCTCCTCATCGGCGCGCCTCGCAGCGCAGCTCCAGTATCCGGTCTGCTCGTGCTTCGTGCTCGAGAAGCGGACCGAGCAGTCGTTGCTCGAGTTGCCGAAGGCCGGGAACGTGCGCACCGGCAGCGAGAGCCCGCTCGCCGAGGTCGTCGTCGTCGTTGTTACCGGCGTGGTCGCATTGTGGTTGTGGTGGTGGTGTTCTGGAATTCCGAAGGTGGTTGGTTTTGAGTATAGTGAGCAGAAATTTTACTTGCCAGGTTGATGAATTTCATCGATAAGTGAAATAGATGTATTTGTAAGCTAAAAATTGTGTGTTATTATAATAAATATGTTGTTTATCTTTTTAATTTTTTATCGAAGTAAGGTCCATTATTGTATTGGTTTGCCCTTAAAAATAAGATGCAATATCGCAATATGGATATTGATGCAAATAATAAGATTTCGTAACTATAATATTCTTTAGGTGGTTTTATGAAAAATGCTTTTCTTTCCATATACGAGCCTAAGTTAAAAATTAAATTTTCACCAATTCTTTTCTCGGTAGTTCACTTGGTGACTCAACTTGAGGATAGTTAAAAAAAAAGTTCGTATTATTCGTACTTTCATGAAATATTTTTCTTTTTACTTATTTATCGACTATACGCTAATTTCGCGGGAACCGCACCTTAAACAGAATTTCTATATACGATCAAATATCTTCAATTGCTTCTCATAGATATTTTTCGTGATTTTGTCGCATGGTCATAAGTCATCAGATTTCAGTTTTTGATTGGGTAAATATAGTAAAAATGAACAATTGTTTATTCATTTTGAGTAGTAATAGTAATTTTTGTAAAAAAAAAGTATCATACTATATTTATTAATAAATTTCCCAGATTAATTTATTTTTAATTTTCTATTACAAATGAGACATAAAATAAAAAAGAAAATTACAAAATAAATTTCAAATGCAATAATTTCAAAGCCAGACAATCACTGCTATATACTATAATTGTAACAAACCTCCTCACACCCAACACCGCTTGAGAAACTCACTGTACAACCGTGCGCACATTCGATTTCGGACACGTTTTCCAAGCCGGTCGTCGTCGTCGTCGTCGTCGTTGTCCCATTCGCTCGCGACACGTGCCGCGCGATGATTTCATTTCGCTTTCCACGTGCAGCACCGACTTTACACGGCGCGAACTCCAGACACGCGAGGCGTGAAATTTCGTGCGGCACGCGTCGCGCATGCCCGATCGATCGCACGCGCGTGCCGGTGAAAATCGCGCGCCAGCGCGGGGAAAAGTTTCGAGTTTCGAAAAAAAAGTAAGAAGGAGTGCGGCGCGGAGAATGGCTTAGATTTTTTTTTTCGAATTCGTACAAGTGGGAGTGTTGAGAGGTTGTTTGGTATGCCGGGAGTAATTTCGCGATCGCTCGCGCGTAGTTGGGTGATGTGTGGGCTGTTCCAAGTGTGTTATAGAGAGAGTTTTTTTTTCGAGCGAGTTTGGTTTTGAAGTTTAAAAGTTGGTTGATATTATTAGAGGGAAGTGCAATTGAATTATTTGTACGAAAAAATGTTATCATTTAGAAAATTAAAGATACTTTGACGATATTACAAATGATTTTCGAAATAATTTTGTTTACACTTCTAAAACCTTTGATTCTACGTATATAATTTCCGAGAATTCTCCTCTCATCATAGATCAATTTAAAAGCACCGATTATTATCAATGATTTTGAACCGACTAATCAAATTCATACCGCAATTATGAGCTTATTCAACTCTTGGTTGTCATAGTTATTCCCAACTTCCCGATTGTCACACTTAATCACTACTCTTAAACTATGAATATTACGACGAGGTAAAAATTAAATCGTCAAGTCCCATATCACAGGTACCATCGTTTAGTTACCTTAACAACAACAAAAAGTCTTTAATAATTGTATTTTTATACTCGCTATATATATTAGATACACTAATGTTATTGTTATATCATTTGTAAATTGCATTATATTAAAAAGCAAACAACTCACCATGCGCCAGTGGCACGCTGTCGTCGATGTTCGGCAACGGCAGGTGCGTGGGCGGCAGGGGTTGCCAGGACCAGCGGCACTCAGTGACGGCCTCGGCAGTTCTGCAGGCGAGAAGCACCGAGGAGCCGAGCTCCGTCTCCGTGTGCTGAGGCACGTCGACAAAGATGAGAGGAGGTCGGACTGCGGTTGCAGCGGGTGGCGCCTGCGAGCTACCGGGTAGAAGGTCGTCCATTGGGTGGCCCTCGGGTTGGAGCTCCGGTACAGGGTGATGGTCATCGTCGCGGATAGGGGAGGAGGATGGGGTTGGTAAGGGAGGTGGTGGGGTGGTGACGATGGTGGTCGTGGTTCCGGGAGACACGTCCGTGGTGTCGTCCGGTACTGGGATGCCTGCGAATGAGAAAAAAGATGGTTTTATAGATTTTATTAAAAAAACAACAACAAAAATGATCGTTGCTGAACTTTTTATTTAGAAGCACCATTACAATTATTGACCGTTCTATTATATTTATAGTATGATTTCGGAAATTTTTCTTTCATTTGGTAGACATGAAAGACTTAATATCCACATGATTCGCAGAAAGAACAACAATAGAACGCATAAATAATTATGAATTTTTCTAATGTCATTCAAAATTATTACAAGATAGTTTAAAAAAACCTGATAATAAAAAACTATCTAATTATTCACGTGTAAGACTTTAAAAACAATCTAAAAAAAAAATCTCTTATAGTTTTAGAAATCATCCTTAAACAATGTATTATCTCTGGTTGACTGAACTCTGTAGGCTCGGAACTTCTTTTCATTGAACGCAATTCATGCAAATGATATGACGCCCGTGTAACCTGCGCGTGCGCGCGCGTCCTTTCCGCTAAAAATATCCTCGAATATTCAACAATTTAAATTGTTGTCATTGAAAATATTCATCGCGGTGCATGTGCAGCGCTTCATTTCAACAAACATACAACATATCGTTTTATATCAATATTACTTGTATTATTTTAAACTCGTATAAAACGTTATAGAATGCATAAAAAATTAAATCTAAATTTGATTCAAAGCCAACAACTTTGCCCACCAATAGCTCCTCGATTCCCCCTATTTTCACCTCACCTGCACCATTCCCAGATTCACACCAAACTACTTTCTGCAACACTCCATACTACACGGAGGCCTCTTTCATTCACATATTACCGTCTCTTTTAGTGCGGTACTTGCACACATCGCCCGCCCGCCGACGAAAAAGGCCGGCGAAGGTTTATCGTCGTTTATCGTGTGTGTGGTGCACCGCCGCGACGCGACCCGCCGCCCATTATTAATTAGCCGCTCAATCGATCGATCGATCGTCGTTGCGTAATCGCGGCTCTCGATTATCGCGAGGATCGATGCGCCACCGGATCTTTTATTCTGACAATTGGTATATTGTGAAGTTTATTGTGATTGAAGGGTGGTCGTATGTAGATATAGCAGCTGAGAATAGATTTTGGTGGGTGGGCCATTGATTGGAGGTGGTGTGAGAATTTTCGGAGTGGAAGGATTGCGTTGACGTAGCTGATATCGTCACAGTTCATTAATGCATTGGCTTGGTAAAGTTTAAGAAAAATAAGACCTTAATTACCCATGTTATTATTTGTGTAATGAATTCATCCCATCAAGAACAATATAATACTGTTTTTAACGAATTTTACTGCAAAATTCTCGATTTTTGAGTAAAAATCATTATTACACTGAAGAAAAAATTTACATATTCAAAATTTACTTAAAACAAATCCGATTTACTAAAACATATAAAAAAAATTTTTCATTGTCTATATTATTCCATTGATTTTCTACATTCACCTATCT
>JAPYZO010000743.1:0-22605 GCA_030522905.1 Torymus flavipes | reverse complement strand
AATCGTAAAATATACATATTATATATGCAATTTTATTTAAATAAATATAATGCCATTGAAAATAATTTTGACTTTTTTAACATTTAAAATAATTTACAATAATTGTTACATTGATGAAAAGGTTTTTGAATTCAATTATTATCACTATTTATTCGGAAAATATAACCTCAAACAATTTTCCATTTCAAATTTAGCTAGGGTCTACTAGACTAAGCGTGCTTCGCTGCGCGCGCTCAGGGGCTTGATTCTCTATAAGCTTACGGTCTGTCGACACAACCGTTTTTCCTTCTAAAGAAGCTCTATGATTGGTGTAAACCTCCTGTCTCGCATGTATCGCACCGAGATAGAATTAGAGAATCAAGCCCCAGTACACCTAAAAGGGTACGGCCACTATAAGTATAGCCTATACCGGCGGTATATAAGTACACCGTTTGACATCGTGCAGCGTGCTGGATGGGCCTGGGTGTTCTCGATTTTTGCTTGTCTCATATCTGCTAATTTTGTGACCGACTAGCAGAATTGCAGAACTTGGACAGTTGGACAGTGGTGCCCCCTACGTCATTTGAGTGTTTCGACTGTTCTGCTGCTCTGCTCCGAATGCTCCGATCTCCGAACAGTCCAAACTCCGATTTGCTTTACTATTACTATACGGTATTTTTCAACAATCCTGAATACCGTAAATTGAGCGAAAGTTTATTTTTATACTCAACAAATCAACGTATGAAACAACAATTATATAAAATAATAGAACTTCTAAATGTAGAAAATGGCAATGAAAATGATACATCAGATAAGACGTCTTTAAGTATACGGATCTTTTAAATTATTTTCATACACTTTTAATACCTTTATATTTATCTAAATTCATCGGTTTTTGCAATTAAAAACAGGATTCAAACAACTAAGTTCTGCTGGCCAAGATAATTATAGCGGTCCGACGAGGATCTGCAACCGGTCGGAACAACTAATTTGTGCGCGCTGCCGCGCTATGATGACTCGAAAGATATATACTGCAAATAAAGATTGAAACATTATTTGTTGTTTTTTTTTCAATTACATTCCGAATACAATAACTTAGAATAATAGAGACACCTTCGAAATGAAAATTTTTTTATGCGCGTATAAACCTTCACGTATTTTTAAATTTGTTAAAATTTTCATAATTATTTGATTACTCTTATTCCTTCCGAAGCATACATGTCGTAAAAATGGTCTATCACAGAGTTTACACATCATGTAATGGACTACCTAAGCGTTAATATTTAATTTATTTACTTATTTCTTGATTTTAATAAAAGTAAAATTGCTTAATTACAAAAACGATTTGCGACTTGATAGATGTGGTAAGTATGAAGTATTTTAGAAAATTTTCTTTTCCAACTAACAAAGTTTTTCAACACATCCACCGAGGTAATGGTACCTAATCCAAATTCTCTAAAGAAAAGTATTCGAGCTATAATGTCAAACAACTGTTTATCGAATATACATTATACATCCGACTAGATTCAACATAGACAACGTAACATCACCTACCAACTCCTCGATAAAAATCAAACAAGAGCTCAGTGTATATAATCTATATAAGTTCAGCTAACATTTTTCCTGTACCTATGTACCAATTCCACCCAACACGAAAAAGCACGCAATCTATAGTGTCAGCTGTACTCGCGTTCTATCCACTGACAACACTTAACAGTCCATGTACCTCCCCTCCCCGTTTGTACACAAAAACTACTTGCGGTAATATCTGACGCGTGCTTGTGTTTTGCCGTGCATCAAGCCCAGCAGTGAGCAGTCACATCAAATGTAATGACGGCGGCGCCCGCCTCTCTCTCTCTCTCTCTCTCTCTCTCTCTCTCTCTCTCTCTCTCTCTCTTCTGCGTGTGCTGTGTGTTTATATGCAAAATGCAATGCACCGATAAAGTCCACCACCATCACTTATAGGTATATACTGTCGTTCTCTCGCTCATATACGCGTGCGCGCAACTAGAACCGACCGACAGCCGCAGCAGTCCTGTCAGAAGAGAGTGTATAAGGTAGTCCCGAGAGAGAGAGAGGAAAATGTCGGCAGCGCTGAGGATGAAGACTTGCTGCAATAGCCGTCGTCGTCGGCCGTAACGATACGGGGGGGACGTTGTCGGCGGCGAGGAGTCGCGCGCCGAGGGGAAGAAAACATGTGAGTATAGGAAATCCGAGTGACGATGATATTGTGATAAGTAAGCTCGGTCTCACTCGCGTGTGTGAATCGCGCGCTATCGACCTTTTTCCGAGCGACACTCGCTGTTTTTTTCCCTCCCACACACGGCCCTAACCCTATTCCCCCGTAGAGATGCCTCTCAACGGGGATATATATAATTGTGATGTACGATGATAGTGGGATTGTTGTGTTTTTGTTGATTGTTGTTAGAGGAGGGTAGAGGTTTGATTAGGTGGTGTTGTCATAATGATAGGGGATGTTATTGTAGGAATTAGCGTATATGTCAAGAGGTGAAGAAGAAGAAGAAGAACCATGAGCGGTCAGCTAAACATTACAGTGAGACCAGAGGTTCGTCTTGACGCCAAGTGGCTCAAGATGGACCTCCAGCGATTCCTCAGCAGAGATGGACTTGCAGAACTCTGGAATGAGATGATCAGAGACGGTGAAATTGTTGGTGCCTTCAGTGATGGTTTGATGAATTCGGCAGGAGTTATTGCTAGAAAAGGTGAGTTGAATATATTGATATTTTTGTTTTGATTAGATTTTTTACTGCTATGGTCATGTGTAATAATTGCTTATTATTTTGCAGGAGAGAGTGGTCATTATTACTGTAATTTAAGAGTATTATCTTGTCCTTGTTGTGATGGCATTTGTGGTCCTCAAAATGGATGTAACTGTATTCCTTGCCAAAAATTAGATGATGAAGAAGGACGAATTGTTACAACAGAAAAATCCATTCCTGCACAATATACAATAGATTCATGGTTGTGGGGTTCTCAACCATGTTAGTATAACTTCAGTGTAATATATCATAGAAAGAACAAGAAAATATTAACTTATCGATTAAGAATCAATAATTATTTTTGTTTTAGCATCCAATGAATTGACGTCATGCATTGAATCTCTTATAAAGGAACAAAGAAATCTATGTCATGAAGTTGCCAATAGTACACTTTCTGCAATTAGATTAAGACAGCGCCTAGTGATTGCTCGAAGATACTTCACTGCCTTGTCTCGGCATAAGCCCCAAGAAAATAAAGAAGTAATAATTACTCCCAAAGCTACAATTAAAGTACAGAAAAAGTAAGCATTTCATTAATTTAAATAATTTACATTCAATTTACATTTAAATAATATAAATTAGAAAAAAAAACTCATTCCAAAACTTGATCATGTTTTTATAAATATAAATGAATAATGCATCACGCACGTCGTATAATTTTTTTTTTTAATTTTGAATAAAAATTTATTATTTTAGAATAAAACCCAGTGAAAAAGCGACAGCCGGCCTTGCACGCGTAGGCTCGCGTGCCGCCCTTAATTTTTCATTTGCCTACCTGCGAAGAGCTTGGAGATCCGGTGAAGATATTGATTTCTGCAGTGAATTGTTGACAGAATCCCTAGAAGCTCTTCAGTCACTGCCTGAAGCCACGCTTTTCGACGAAAACAATGTTTCCCAGGTCTGGCTTGAAGTTGTCGAGAGATCCGCTAAATTCTTACGTCAAGTCGTCACAGGGTGAACATCCTAACAAATTCTTTAAAAAAATTCTTTATGTTTAACTATTTAAATTTTACAATTTACCGATTCCCTTGTAGTGATGTAGTATCCGGTCGAATATCCTGGTGTCCCGTGCCCGTCGCAGATCAGCACACAGCCCTATGCCTCCTTCTCGAGCTAGCCACGCAAAGAGGCACGCTCTCGAGCCTACTCGACTCAGTCATCCTTTTGCTCCAGTTAAGCGAGAAGCCAAAAAACCAGGACAATCGAGTAATGCCTCCGGGCAGCTCGGCGCCGCTAATTCCGTTGCTACGTCGTCTCAGCACTATCGCTGCTACCAAATCCCGGCGGCAGGACGAAAACACAGAGCCCGGGCCGTGCGAGGCTTTACTCAAGTACCTAAGGCTACCCGAGGACGAAACGACATCTGTAGACCTGCGCAAAGCTGCCGTCATTATCATGTGTCATCTGAGTCGGTTAGCCAAGCCTCTGTTACCACCTATTCCGGATTTGCTCAGATCTGAGACGCAGACGTTCCAGGAGGTTCTCGCTTGGGGCAACGTGCATTTTGGTAGTGGCTCACCGCCTTATTATTGTGATGCTATTGCGGAAATTGGTGTGAAACAGCTTTGTTGCTCCGAAAGAGCTTTATTGATTCTCTCGCTAAGCGGAAAGGTTTACATGATGTACTACGGATCGGAAACGCAATATCCTCAGAGTGTATACGGATTTGCGGACGATGTGGTTCAGATCGCTTGTCACCCCGATGGCAAGCATTATCTAGCTCTGACGACGAAGGGCATCGTTTACTCGTGGGGTAACGGCGATGGAGGTCGACTGGGACACGGCGATAGCTTTTCCTGTGATGAACCTCAGGTACACTTCTATTCATTTATTTACGCTCAATTCTTAATATTGGGTATTAATAGTTTCTCTACAAACAATATTAGGTCGTCGAAGTACTATCAGACAAGATCGTGACGTACATAGCCTGCGGTAGTACGTATTCGGCCGCAATAACAAGCACAGGCGAACTTCACACCTGGGGCCGAGGGAGCTACGGCCGACTAGGCCACGGAATTTGTGACGACATCAACATCCCGACAGTTGTGACGGCGATCAACGGCCACACAGTGACACACGTCGCCTGCGGTAGCGGCGATTCGCAAACTCTGTGCGTTACGAATTCTGGTATCGTGTTTTCCTGGGGCGACGGTGACTACGGAAAGCTCGGCCGAGGCGGCAGTGATGGTTCCAAGATACCTAAAATTGTAGACAAGCTTCTCGATCAAAATGTCGTCAAAGTCTTTTGCGGCGGTCAGTTTTCTGCCGCTCTTACAGCGCACGGTGAAGTTTATACCTGGGGTAAGAAGCAATTTCCGAGCGTTTTTTAAATTCTTGAAATAAATTCTTTTAAATAATAAAAACTATATTATTTTAATCAGGCAAAGGAGATCATTACCGTCTGGGCCACGGCAACGAGGAGCACGTGCGCTTCCCCAAGCTCGTCGAAGGCCTAAGAAATAAAAAAGTACGAGACTTGTCGGTGGGCAACATGCACATCCTCGCACTCACGGAAGACCAATTGGTTTACGGCTGGGGTCGCAACGATGCATGCCAGATTGATCCATCACTGGGTGTAGTCATTTCGGACCCGTCGCTGTGTCCGACCCTGAGCGGCAAAAACGTCATCGGACTCGTGTGCGGGCCAACGCAAAGCTTCGCTTGGTCGATGTCGACCTGGTCCGTCGCACAACGCGTCGCCTTTGTTGTCGATGTCTGCGAAGAGACGTTCAAATTACTTGATACTCTTCTCGCTAAATCTTGTGAAGGTTCAAATTATTTATAGCATTTTACTTTATTAGTAAACTAATCATGTAAACCTAAATCTTATTAAATGAATGTGTGTAGGACTACCCGGAACGAGACCTCCGACGCAAGACCGAGAATGTTTAGTGGTGGCGGCTTTAAATCTTCTTAGGCTACAATTACACGCCATGATAACGCACAATATAGAGAGTAAGTCGGTGGGGCTAGGTCACAGCAGTGCACTGTTAAATTCAATCAAGCAGCGCTGTGTCAATTTGGCTAGTATTTCCGGTATCCTGGCGACGATCCAAGAAGCTGCACAAGCTGTCCTACAGACTGGCTGGAGTATTTTACTTCCTACAGCGAATGAGCGAGCGAAAACATTATCTGGTAATTTTAATACATACTTCGAAAAAATGAAAAAAAAAAACAGATAATAGTTCATATTTATCGAATAAATAACTTTTCAGGCTTTCTTCCAAACACAAACGGCTTGGAGATCAACAGTTCAGGCTCAAACCGCGGGCAGCAGTTCATGGCCGATCTCCTAGTATCTAGTCTCATGGCGGATGGTGGTCTTGAGCTCGCGCTCAAGACCGCCATAAAGTCTGAGATTTCAGACATTTCTGACGACAACTGTGACATAATAACCACGGGCTCGAATCATCTCACCAAAGAATACAACGCTGCCGATGCTAAAGCCAACTTTAACGCGCACAACTCCGCCACCATATCACTTCTGCAGCTGGTGAAGCAGCTCGTGCGTAACGGCACTTGTATCACGCAATCGAGGTTTCGCACGTTTCAGCAGCAATTCCAGCAACAACCACCCAGGCAACAGGATAATCAGAAGAAGGTTGACAACTCGCCAAGTCTCAGTTTATTGCTCAGATTCCAGCGGCTGCTAATTGCTCAAATGCTTAATTGCATTACTAAGTGCAGTACTGGTTCGGAGCCACAGGATCAAGAGATGCTTGGTGTGGAATCGTTGCTGAATAAATACATTTGTCAAATTTGCAATCATGTGACAGAGACTATGCCGATCGCCATGGAGTTGGCGAGCATAGGGGGAAAGCATTTCGTTATAGTTGCCAGCATTTTGAAGGCGGATATCATTAATATTTTGTTATCAGAACTTGTTATTTGTTTGATACTACTACAGGTGAGTTTCTCAAATTTTTTTATTCATGAAACTAAACTTTGTAAATAGCAATTTCATTCATAAACAAAAATATTTTAGGTCGACTACCCAATGTTACTATTAAAGATGAACTGGATGGAATTATTATCACCAATCCTAGATGCGCTCGATCAGTTTAATCGTTTGGCTCCAACCTTCGAGAAAGACGACGCCGATGATCTCTCATGGCCCGGAATAATAGCACCTCAACATAGCAATAAACTTTCCATTCAAGACGAACCATCACTAATTCGTTGGGCCGATTTGGAAAATCACAATCGTGACGGTGGCTTCTGGGTAGTTCTGAACAATAGCGTTTACGACGTCCAAGATATCTCAGGATACGATGGAACTTCTATGGTTAGTACTAATAATTTAATAAAAGAATCATAAATTTTTTTAAGATACTTATATTTTACGTTACGTTAATCAGAGTTGGAATCAGGAAACGTTACATCGATTGATCAGCCGGGAGGCGCGCCATGGTATGATGGACTCCTGCTTCGTGGGATACTACTGCCAGCCTGAACCCGATCACATGCAGTTCAGCATAGACGTGACGGACGTCTGCTCGAGCCTCCTCGATACTGAGCGTGCACTAAGTTTCGTCCTCGGCTTGCATGCCTACCGGTTACGCCAGAGTCTTGCCGTGCAACCAGCCGAGGAGGAGGCCGGCGTCTGGCTCAACGCGAACTTCCTGCGAGGAGGCTTACAGATTCTTCAACCACCGAATCCATATGAGGAAGAGAAAGGCGAAGCACGTAGTAACAACTCGACAGCGGCGAATTCACCGACGGAGCCACCTCTCGTACCTATCTGCACGAAAGATGAGCCGCAGCATATTACAGATGATAGAGTGTCTACGTTTGTTCAGGCGTTAGCTGAGGCGCATAAAAATGATATATATGTGCAGGCGTTTCTGGCAATCGTGGATCGGTACTGCAAGGCGAATAATGTTCTGTCGCATGTGGATTTCTGCGGCGATCATCCAGTTGAAGAAATCGGTAGACTACTAATGGCTGTTATTATTAAACATCTAGCTTTGGGACATCAAACTATAGCTCTGGTCGATCAGGAGCTGTCCGATGGCAACGTCAAGCTCACGAAACCCCTGGCAGATATGGTGAAAGCAATAAACCAAACCAAATGGAACCTCATCAGGACTCGGCAGCAGCAGAATCGCAGTTACAAGGAGGTCTGCGCACCGGCTCAGGAGAAGTGCAGATTTTTACTCTACGAGATAAGGCCAGCGACGAGCTACGAGATCAAAGGCTTGAGAGATCTTAGGTTACTCTTCACAGTACCACGCTTCAAGCGGGCCGTGCAAAGCGTCATGGCGGATATACGAAAGCTCGACTCGCCGACGAAGCCCGATGATATAGTGAACGCCTCCATACAAAACGCCAAGGCCAAGAGCAAGAGCGAGGATATTGAAGAGAAATCGGTGCCGATGACGACGACCACGTTGCCACCGAAACTTGAAGAGACGTCCGACTGGTCAAGTATGACAAATGTCATCAGGCAGCTGACCGACAAGTTGAATCGCAAACCTCTGGTCATGGAAGCACATGAATTAATGACGAATATAATAAACTTTGTGGTGACGGAAGATAGTGGAGATGTGGAAACACTGAGGCGCGCTATGTACTGTCAGATACAACGAGTAAAGATGCGTGAACAGGGTCTATACATGATCCAGGAGCTGCTGCAGAAGGACTACCTCATCACGTCGGTGAAGTACTCGTTACTGAACGGCTGGCTCGGCTTGACTTACGAGAACAAGTACCTTGCTAGCGGTATAACGCACTGTCTCAAGAACATACAGTCGGTCACGCCCTACCTGAGGCTGAAAGTCATTCTGGCTGAGGCGAAGGTCACGCTGTGGGCGATTCAAGCGTTGCGCGCCTACGTCATACAAGCGGAACTACCGAGCAAGTCCAGTAAAGCTAGTGGCAAAAGCAGCCTGAACCAGGGAACGTATACCTGGCTGAGGAAGTTACCCAGAGCCAGGTTCCTACTCACGATCTTTGGCATGCTAACGGGACACCATCACGCTAACGAAATTGGCCTACTCATCAACTCCGGTCTGCTCTCTAGCATACTAACACTGCTGCGGCAGATCGGCCCAACGAAAACGTCCACGAAAGAATCGCAAATAGAAAGCAAGGAAAGAGCTAAAGAAGCAGGTGTAGCAGCTATCTACGAAGATGTTGTACACAAGTGTAAACCGCAATTGGTGCAGCTCGCCGGATCTGAACTGGCAGCGCTCATGAAGATCGGCACGAGAGTCGTCAGAGGTGTCGATTGGAAGTGGGGCGAGCAAGATGGACCGCCACCCGGCGAGGGAACTGTGATAGGTCAGTATTCTTAAATTCAAAATCAAAATTTAGACGTTGATTAGCAAACATTAATTAAATTTTTCTCAAACAGGTGAGCTTGGCGACGATGGCTGGATTCGCGTCAACTGGGACAACGGCGCAACCAACTCATACCGCATGGGCAAGGAAGGAAAATTCGATTTGAAGCTCGCCGAGCCCCCAGTGCCACCAGAAAGCGATTCGGACAGCGAGTCGCCTCCGAGCGACTCGGGCAAGTGCGAGCGCGACAACACGCGTGAGGTTCATCCAACGACCTACTTGAAGACTGCCTCTGTAACTCTCCTGCGGGTAATTCTGCTATCATGTGGGATCGAAGCCGAACACGTGCAGCCGTCGGCTGTAAGAATACTATCATCCGTGCTTCGCGGGATCATATCGAACGCGAATAAATGTGACTCGAGTATACATACGCTGCTGGGTACGTAAAGCATTCTTTAATTCTCTATGATTTTTAAGATTTTATGTATAGGAAAGGATTAATAATTTTCGTTTAATTAGCCAAGGAGCACGAAGAATCTTGGGCAACGCTGGGACTTCTCCGTGCAATTGCCACATCGCCGATGTTCTGCCGAGCACTGAGCACGCCCGTCTGGGTGAACTTTCTGCTGAACATCGTCGCTGATGAGTCCACATCGAAACTACCAAAACAAATAATGGCGATTAGGTTGCTGGGTACTGTGCTACCCTCGTGGCAGACCAACACAGCTGACATGACGGGGTTTCTCGAGAAATCCTTTCGACTGCTCGGTCGTATCGGACTCATGTGCGAAGCGAGTAACGAACTACACTCCAACAAATGCCGAGTATCACTGACGGCTTCGCATAGCTCAACCCTCGCCGAGGAAGTGATTTCTCTCGTGCGTAATCTTCACTCGCTGCCTGGTTGGAATTCAGCGGTCAACGCATTTCTCGCCTCCAAACTATCCTTAGCTTCGGATCTACTGAGCGACGGTCCGCTGTTTCACATACAGATGAACGAGAACGGAGGTGAGAACAGCCTGGTCATCCAACAGACGGTACTGGCTACGCTCAGCGTCGTCGGTGGCTTGGATAACAGACCTAGAATCGGAGGAGTTCTGGATGTCGAGGGACAAACGAGCACCATCTGCAAATTCACCCAGCATTCGAAGTTAAACGTGCAGTTACATGAGAACGGACAGCGGAAGAAGGTTGCATTCGGAAATTTCAGGGTACTACATCCAACTAACTTTACTAACAATCAATTTAAATATTGTCACTTTAATAATAACATAAATTTTTTCAGGTGTTGAACGACAAATTCCATATGGACAAGATGCCGCTCACGGAACAGCTGCAAGCCACCTGGGCGAATCTACTGCTAGGCCACTGTGGTATGGATAAGAGGCCAGGCGGTATGCCCGTGATAGCGGGCGTCGTGAACGCGTCGATTCTGCGGATGCAGCAACAACAGCTGGCTGCGTTAAACGCTGGCAAAACGCTGATAGATTATCAATCGAAACTCAGGAAAGTCTTGAAATGTTTGACCACGGATAACGGCGAGGATCGTACGACTTTGTTGCAAGAGCTACTTATCAGAGCGACGAGACCACAGCCTCTGAAGCCTATTTTCAAACTAGAGGAGCTCGAAAGTGCGGCGCTTATCGTTAGTCAGTATCTAGCGTCTGAACTAAGACACACTCCCATACATTGCCCAGGTAAAGGATAATAATTTTATTATATGTAAATTACCTTACAATCTTATAACGTAAAGTTATTATTATCATTAAACAATGTATTTTTTTTCTAAAGTGGGTGCTGCCGGTTCCGAACCAATAACGCCTACCTCTGACATATCCATGACCTCACTAACATCCAGTCAGAAGCGCCAGTGCAAGACCAGTGGCAAGAGCAATACAACGGCGATCATCGTTGGTGGCAAGATCGCTCCACCAGCAAGTAGCCCCCTCGTTACTCAATTGACGGAGATGGGTTTCGACAAGCGTAGCGTTGAGTTTGCCATAAAAAATCTAAGCATAGCCGAGGGTGGTAGTAACATTACGCCCGAAACAGTCGTGGGTTGGTTGTTAGAAAACCCGGAGATTCGCCCCGATACCATCAGCGATACAGAGACGATATCCAGTTTTGAAGACGCCTGCGAGTCTGACGTATCAAGCAGCGAGGACGTCGATGAGGATCCTTCCCTGCAAGAGGCTGGTAGTTCTACGCAACCAACGTATATGAAACGCTCGGATTTTTTGTCCGTCGATGAGTACGCGATTTACGTGAGGGATAACGCGAAGACGGGCATGCTCGTGAGATGCTGTAAGACGTACGAAGAAGTGGAGTACGGTGACGTTGGGCAGGTGGTGAAGATCGATCCTGAAGGTTTGCATGATCTCAACGTGCAAGTCTCGTGGCAGCACAAGGGTGGCACCTACTGGGTTCGTTTTATTCACATCGAATTGTTGGGACATCCGCCTTCGCTACCCGGTCCACCGGCTCTGAAAGTTGGCGATAAAGTACGTAGCCATCTTCAAACTCTCATATGCTCGTATCAACTTCTCTAAATAACACAACCACATTCACTAATCCTAGGTACGCGTGAAATCATCGGTTGCCATCCCAAAGTATAAATGGGGCTCAGTCAACCACAACTGCGTGGGCATCGTCACCGCCATTCTGAACAACGGCAAGGACGTCACGATCGACTTCCCGCAACAAAGCAGCTGGACGGGCAGCGCCGCCGAGATGGAGCGTGTACCATCCTGTCATCATTCCGTGTCGTGCAACTCCTGTCACTCTACGCCCATATCCGGGCCGCGCTTTAAGTGCAAGCCTTGCGAGAATTATAATCTCTGCGAGAACTGTTTCTACACGAAACGATCGCATAGACATGGGTTCAATAGAATAGCAGAACCTGGGTCAGCGGCTGTGTATGCCGGTAGACCTGGCAGATACCATAGGTATGTAAAGACTCAAGCTTTTAATTTAGTGGTTTGTGTGAAAGTCTAGTGTTTTTGTGAAAAAATTCCTCTACGGGTGTGTGTGTATGTTTGTGTGTATATGTCTATCTAATAATTGGAGAGAAATATGAATTTTTATCATGTTTTCCATTTTTCTAGACTAGGTGGAATGTAGTCACGTGTGATTTGATCTCTAGATATTTTTTTCATATACCTAAGAGTGACGTTTGTATTCTCACACCTTTTAGCAAAACTTTAAATGTCTTCATTACAAGCATGCACCTTTTCTCTATATAATATCTGTCAACGTTGAAATGTTTGTATATACTTATAGCGAGTTAGTATATAAAAACACTAATTTATCGAGACCCCAGAATAATCAGAATCTTTCTGAACGAAGAATACCACATTTCTTCGAATTATTATACAGGCAGGATCTCCTGGAGCCATCGCTCATCGACGACTGGTCCAAGTGCATCCGCACTCTCAGCGTATCATCTAACGAACGTCTGGCCACGCGACTCGTCGACGGCTCCGACAAATACTGGCAGAGCGGCGGTACACAGGGCTCACATTGGATCAGAATGGAAATGCTGCCGGGAATACTGATTCATTCGCTGAAACTCGTCGTGAATCCACAGGACAGCAGTTACATGCCCTCGCTGATCGCCGTGAACGCCGGCGACTCTTTCGACAACATGCTGGAACTGTGGAGTATCAACGTGAGGCATACCGATTCAATCGTTACGCTATTGCAAGATGTGAAGGAGCATTACGCCTGTCTAGAGATCGCAATAAAGCAGTGCAGGAATGGTGGGATTGATTGCAAGATACACGCGCTGCAGATCGTTGGGTGTAAGAAGGTTTTCGAGAACCAGTTGGCGACGTCTGTGTCGTTCCTCGCCTCTGACTGGGAAGTTGTACAGGAGCAAATGACGGCGCAACGAGCGAGCGACGTGCAGCAGAACGCCGCTGTGTACGTATGGGGATTGAACGATAAGGATCAATTGGGTGGCCTGAAAGGCTCGAAGATCAAGCTGCCCGTGTACAGCGAAGTGCTCTCTAAGCTCAAGCCCGTTCACATTGCAGGTAAATAACTTTTCCTATAAAAATAACATTGAACTACCTTGTCATTTTCTAAGCCGATAAAAAACATTTTTTTCCTTTACAGGGGGCAGTAAAACCTTATTCGTCGTCAGCCAAGAGGGCAAGCTCTACGCGTGCGGCGAGGGTACGAATGGCCGCCTCGGTCTCGGCGATAACCAGAATGTAGGCGAACCCAAACCCATCCCCTTCCTTAGCCAGTACATAATCAAGAAGGTAGCAGTGCATTCGGGTGGCAAGCATGCTCTCGCCCTTACCCAGGATGGTAAAGTCTTTTCTTGGGGCGAGGGTGAGGACGGCAAACTCGGTCACGGCAATCGCTCGTCCCTCGACAAACCTCGACTTATCGAGGCCCTCAAGTCCAAGAGGATCAGAGATATATCGTGTGGCTCTGGACACTCGGCGGCGATCGCTAGTAATGGAGAACTGTATACGTGGGGGTTAGGAGAGTACGGGCGGCTAGGGCACGGAGATACCACCACGCATCTGAAGCCGAAGTTGGTTGACGCTTTAGTTGGACAGAGGGTAGTACAGGTTGCATGTGGGAGTAGAGACGCGCAGACCATGGCACTAACGGAGGATGGCTCTGTGTATTCTTGGGGCGACGGTGACTTTGGTGAGTTAAAACATTCCTTTTGCAATAATAATAATATTATTTAAGGAATAATTTTTGATTAGAGATAAGCTAAGAAAATAAAAAAACCACTATTTTTTACATTGTTGTTCATCAGCTAGCTTTCATTGGCTAATTTACCGATCTCTTCAGGCCGGAATTGATTAATCGACAAATTAACAATGATCACAGACTTCTCGTGTAATAAAAAATTGTACAATAATACCTGTCGAAAATCAAACGTGTAACATACTTGTAGTTTCATTGTCAAATTAACGTTATGAAAGTCAAACCGGGTCGTATTGATATTAGGTGATAGTGTAAACGAGTGCTCGCAAGTAAATATAAACTTTAGACTTTCTTCTTTTTTATTTATGTTATTATTGTCACACATTATATGCATAATTTCGGAAATGTGTTTTGTAATAATGATTTTCATAGTCTATTATTTCTGTATTCTTCCAATCGGAATCATCATCGAATTGTATAGAATCTGGGTTGTAATTTTTTTTAGTTTTGTCGCTCGAACATACGCTTCCAAACATTCTTTACATTTAAATTTATAAACTACATCCGTTTTATCCCACTTATTCTCCATATTAGGCATGAATGATAAAGAGACAATTGTAAATCATTTCTTGGTTTACAGCATATTATTTTTTTCTTCCTCGTGTTTTAATTTATTAATTCTCCTATATTCAGAGTTTTGTAGCTTAAGACTTGTACTTTCGAAGGGTGATATGCATTTTGAAAAAAAAAAACATGATATACTTTGAGAAAAATGGCTCTGAACTTTCAACTCGAATTTTCGACCAGAAGAAAGAGTTTCGAAGTAAAAACAATAGCACCATTGGAAAGTGCAAGAAAAAATCTATCGATATATGTCATTTGTTTTTTTTCTGATAGACTCAGAATACGATTACGAGTGAGTTGAACAGAGCCTGTTTTGCACGAAAAATGCGTCGCACGCGCCCGCTGACTGGTTTCTGGCAGACGCTCCTATATATATATGTTTTGTGTAGTAAAATTCTTTCGATAATTTTTTTTTTTTTTTTTTTATACTTTACTTTTGTCTAATTGCCAATTATTTCTCCAATATTACTACTGGAGTGCGAGAGATTGACAAGGATTTTTTTTACAAAAAATAATATTACTTGAATACGATCAAAAAATGACTCTTTTATTTTGAACTATTTAGGCAAACTCGGCAGAGGCGGCAGCGACGGCTGCTACAGTCCGCTCCTCGTCGACCGTCTGAACAGCCTTGGAGTCGTCCAGATCGAGTGTGGCGCCCAGTTCTCGCTCGCGCTCACCAAGTACGGCGAGGTCTGGACCTGGGGCAAGGGCGACTACTTCCGCCTTGGTCACGGCAACGATCACCACGTTCGCCGACCTACCCTGGTCGAAGGCCTGCGTGGCAAGAAAGTGGTTCACGTAGCCGTGGGTGCACTGCATTGTCTCGCAGTCACCGATACGGGTCAAGTGTACGCTTGGGGTGACAACGATCATGGTCAACAGGGGAATGGTACAACTATTGTCAACAGGAAGCCGTCGTTGGTACACAATTTGGAGGATGCGAAGGTTAACAGGGTAGCATGTGGGTCTAGTCATAGTATTGCTTGGGTATTAACCGATCAGCCAACGATGGCTAATCAGGAGCCAGTTACTTTCCCAACGGCGAAGGATCCGCTTGGGCAAGCTGCACTTGGATTTACACAAGTTAGTAGTCATTCGTAAAATTGCCTATAATTTTGTCTGAACGTCTGAAAAATTCGATCTTCATACTTTTTAGGACAAAGCCGAAACAAATATTATAGCACCACCTACAAAGAGCGTACGTCCATCACTCGCGCACATCATTCTCTCACTAGAGAGCAACGTTGCAAAACAGCAAGCCCTCCAACACGTTTTAAATGCCCTGTTCATCATGCAAGCTCGAACAGCCGTAGTAACAGCTTTACAAAGTCACATCGCCCAAACTTGCGGTAAAGGAAGTGCATCGCCAGAAGCTCAAGGAGATGGTAACGATATTTCTCATTATACTTATCTGTAGAGATAAATTATTTTGTAAACTAACGAATTTACAACTATTCTCAAAAGGAACAATGAGTTCGAGCACTGGTCCAACAGTACGTTGGGGTAGCAATGATGTCATCGGCGAAATCGCTCAGGGCGGCGGTGAAGGCCTAGCCAACGCCTCCGAAGTTGCAAATATTGTTGCGAGTCCACGTGCAACTCCGGAGTCTGAAGAATATCCCCTAGCGGTCTTCCCATCGATATCGAGCTCCGCTAGTTTGTCATCGCGGGCCTCAAAGATGTCATCCAGCAGCGCTATGAGTGTCATCGCGGCTACTCTGACTTCCAATGCTCAAGTGGTGGGCGAGGGTATGAGCACGGAGCCTGGCCTAGACGAGTTTACATCTCAGGTACAAATTGCTTTTAATATTTTTTTTCAATACCATTTCATATTAATTCTGACGAATACTAAACTAACGATACTCATAAAACATAAAGTTAACGGAAGACGACGCACGGATGCTCGTCGACTTGCTGAAACTCGCAGTAGCTAACCGCGTGTGCGAGGGCGCGAAAGACACAATTTCCTCGGTCCTCATAGCACTGGGAAAAACCACACCAACGATCGGTAGCATGCTCCTCGAATTATGTGTAACGGAGCTGGAAGACACAGCGGCGAACTCAAACTGTATGAACAAGACACCACAACAAGTCGTCCAAGAAACGCCGCATCCTTACATAGACGATACGACGCTCACAGGCCATGTGAAGATACCCGGTGCCGAGGCCTTACGAATCGAATTCGACAGACAATGTTCCACAGAGAGGCGACACGATCCACTGACGATCATGGACGGTAGCGGTAGGGTTGTGGCTATCAAATCCGGTAGAGATTGGAGCGAATGGGCTACGGAAATCAGAATCGAAGGTGACGAATTGCGCTGGCGATTTACATCTGACGGTTCGGTGAACGGCTGGGGCTGGCGATTCACCGTCCACCCAACACTTGCCAGTTTGGGACCTCAGGAATTGGGATCAGAACGTGCCGTTCTCTCACAGCCGTCGATCGCCTTAGCCGAGTGCCTCTTAGACAACAGTCTCATCAGCCTTGATAGGAACATCGTGACGAGGCTTGCAGCCGCTCTCGCCCAATGCAGTCAGCTTAGTAACCTAAATGCAAAGCAAAGGATGTGGGCACTGAAGAAGCTCCAGGTAGTCGGTCAATGTCACCCGGGTAAACCCGATGCAGCGCTCTCTACGCTGTTGGGGTCATTGCCCCAGGCTCTGTTGAGACAGTACGAGTATGAAGATCCAGCAGTTAGAGGAGGAAAGCAACTTATGCATAGCGATTTCTTCAAGGTTCTCGTGGCTCTTGCATGCGATTTAGAACTAGGTGAGATTTGAATATAAAAAGATACTTATTCTCTGTTAATTATAACGAAATTAATATATTTCTCACTCTCGGTAGACTCAATGGCATGCTGCTCGGAGATCCACAAATGGTCCTGGTTCCGTCGTTACTGCCTCTCTGCACGTGTAGCCAAGTCTCTGATCAACCGTTACCCCTTACCGAAAGCCTTCTGCGTGGAAGTGACGAAGCGCATCAACGAGATGGTATCGGAAGGCGAAGCGAACGTAAAGGAACACGAGAACCACGTGATTTTCAAGCCAGAGCACGACGAACAGCTCCTGCAGTGGCTAAGTCGTCGGCCTGAGGATTGGACCTTGTCCTGGGACGGCTCAGGTGCGATCTACGGCTGGGGTCATAACCATCGCGGCCAGCTTGGCGGTTTAGAGGGTGCGAAAGTAAAGTTGCCTATGCCCTGTGAGAGTCTATCAGCGCTGAGGCCTATACAGTTGGCCGGTGGAGAGCAAACGCTATTCGCTGTCACAGCTGATGGAAAGGTTTACGCGACTGGTAAGTCTTTATTCCTATCGTTAATAACAAAAGTTAATATTTTACTTATTCAGTATATAATTTATTTTAGGATATGGCGCACTCGGTCGTCTTGGTACGGGAACAGTAGACTCGATAATGGTGCCGACGTTGTTAGAGTCAATTCAACATGTACTTATAAAGAAAGTAGCAGTCAATTCGGGTGGCAAGCACTGCCTTGCCTTGAGTTCAGAGGGCCACGTTTACTCGTGGGGTGAAGGAGATGACGGTAAACTGGGCCACGGCAATAGACTCTCCTACGATCGGCCAAAGTTGATCGACGCTTTATTGGGAACGGAGATTGTAGATATAGCGTGTGGTGGGCATCATAGTGCAGCAATATCGAGTTCCGGTTGGCTATATACGTGGGGCAAAGGTTCGTTCTTTTTATACATGCTATTTCTAATAAGATAGCCTTTCCAAGTATGACAAGGAGATTAAATCTAAACACGAAAATATATGGTTTCAGGACGGTACGGTCGATTGGGTCACGGCGACAGTGACGATCAGCTGAAACCGACGGTGGTAACGGCTCTACAGGGCTACAAAGTCATCGACGTAGCTTGCGGCAGTGGCGACGCTCAAACGTTATGCGTCACGGACGACGATAACGTTTGGAGCTGGGGTGACGGAGACTACGGTAAGCTTGGAAGAGGTGGTAGCGATGGTTGTAAAGTGCCTATGAAGATTGAATCTCTTGCTGGTCTCGGCGTTATCAAAGTGGAATGTGGAAGTCAATTCTCAGTAGCTTTAACGAGGTCGGGAGCTGTGTATACATGGTAAGCCATTTGTAAAGTTGTTTTATACAATTGATGCCTTTATTATAAAAGAAAACCTTAAACATATATTTATTACAGGGGTAAGGGCGACTACCACCGTCTGGGCCACGGCACGGATGATCACGTGCGTCGTCCACGTAAGGTATCCGCGTTACAGGGTAAGAAGATAATCTCAATCGCGACAGGCTCGCTTCACTGCGTTGCCTGTTCGGACAAGGGTGAGGTGTACACCTGGGGGGACAATGACGAGGGTCAGCTCGGCGATGGCACCACCCATGCTCAGCAGAGTCCACGTCTTGTACACGCCCTCCAGGGCAAAAACATCACGCGAGTAGCATGCGGCAGTGCGCACACACTCTCCTGGAGTACGACTAAGGCAACACACAGTCTACCCGCGTCTACACCTATGGAATACGATCTAGTAAAAGATCTACCGTTTACTGCGCTGCATAACAGACTCGTGCTGCTGCATCACTTCGCGGAGCTGCTGTGTCCGACTCTAGCAATGTTCCCAACGACCGGAGCTCTGGGGTTGAATAAATTGGCGCCGATGCTGGTGTACACGATCAAGGAGGCAACGTTTCGTAAAGTCGTGCAAGCGACGATGGTGAGGGACAGGCAGCACGGACCGATTATAGAGTTAAATAGGATACAGGTGAAGAGGGCGAGAAGCAAGGGTGGATTTGCCGGTCCCGATGGGATGAAGTCTGTATTTGGACAAATGGTCTCCAAGATGTCATTGTTGACGCAAGACGTTCTGTTCTTACCGCACAGGGTTTGGAAAGTTAAATTTGTAGGCAAGTAACCACTTGAACATAAGTTTTGTGAATGTATTAGTATAAAATTTATTTTTATTTACGTTAAAAAATCCAATTTATAGGAGAAAGCGTCGACGACTGTGGGGGTGGCTACAGCGAAAGCATCGCCGAGATGTGCGACGAGCTTCAGAACGGCTCGCTTCCTCTGCTTATCCCAACACCTAACGGTCGTGACGACAGCGGCACCAACAGGGACTGTTTTCTGCTGAACCCACTGGCCACTTCGCAGCTGCACATGAACATGTTCCAATTCCTCGGTATCCTCATGGGCATTGCCATCCGAACGGGCAGCCCGCTCAGCTTGAATCTTGCTGAGCCTGTGTGGAAACAGTTGGCTGGCATGCCTTTGACACCGGGCGATCTCACCGAAGTTGACCGGGCCTACGTACCGGGATTACTGTGCATTAGAGATATGGATCCTCAGGAGAAGGTATTTCAAACGTTAGAGATGCCGTTTTCTACGCCATCAGCCGTCGGCCATGACGTTCCCCTGTCCACGAGGTATTTATTTTTGCTTATTTATAAAAAGTTTTGAGAATTGAAATTATACAATTTTGCTATTGCTTAGGTACCGAAAAATTACACCAGAGAATAGACATGAGTATGTAAGACTTGCCTTGAATTACCGATTACACGAATTTGATGCACAAGTCGCTGCTGTTAGAGAGGGTATGTCGAAGGTAGTGCCAGTTCCTCTATTGACACTGTTCAGTGGAAACGAGCTTGAAACAATGGTGTGTGGAAGCCCTGACATTCCCTTAGGATTACTCAAATCAGTTGCCACTTATAAAGGTTTGTAATTTGTGTTATAATTGAGACATAAATGTTGGCAATCGTTTTTGTAATAATGCACGTTTACGTTCTACGGTAGGTATAGAAGCTACCTCGCCGCTAATTCAGTGGTTCTGGGAAGTAATGGAGGAATTTTCAAATCAAGAAAGATCATTATTTTTGCGATTCGTTTGGGGCAGAACGCGTTTACCTCGTACAATAGCAGACTTCCGAGGTCGAGACTTTGTTCTTCAAGTAAGCATTATTATTACTATTATTATCATTTTAATAATATTTTTATTTATATTTATAACATTTTTACACGTTTAATTGCATTTTTAAAGGTCATGGACAAATACAATCCACCCGATCACTTCCTCCCTGAGAGCTACACCTGCTTCTTCTTGCTCAAGATGCCTCGCTACTCCTGCAAGAGCATCCTCCGCCAGAAGCTTAAGTACGCGATCCACTTCTGTAAGAGCATCGACACTGACGAGTACGCGCGCGTACAGGCGGCCACCAATTCCGACACCGACGATACCGACAGCCTCGCCAGCGAGGAGCACACATCCCTATAGTTAAACAACTAGAAAGTATAACGGATCTCAACGATATCTGTTCTTCTATCTCGTCACACAATTTTCAAGCATCACAAATAATCGCTATGTGCTGTGTCTGACGTGATGTGCTCTATTAATTGTTGGGCGTAGACATCGAAAGAACGCGTGTTATATACGATGTTACCAAAGGAAAGAATCATATATCGAGCACAAATCGAAGCTACTGTGAAAAAATAAAAAATTCACTACGACGAAATTTATGAAGATTGTGGGAGGATGGAAAGAAGATAAATGATGCGATTTAAGGATATGTTGGGCGAGATGTGAAACGAAGAAAAAAAATGGCTTCAAAGCGTTTTTGCCACGCAATTGTGAACAACCAATTTCATAAAAGCCGCTTTGTGATATTCTTTCAAATCTATGTACACGAGTTTTGTAAAATACTTGTATGTCTAATATATATATAGGTTTTTCCGATTCTATGAGGGGGAAAAAAGGGAGAGAAAAAAAGATAACGCATACCTAACTTTTTATTTTTTAAGTCATTACGTTGCATAGAACTGCGTGAATGGTCTCAAGAGAATGTTTGTCAATTGCGCGTGAATAAAGAGAGAATTTATTTATTTGGACCTTAAGGCAGTCAAATGTAACTTATAATAATTATAATAATATTAATAATATAATATCTGCACACATTCTAGTTTTGTTCGGTTTGTTTCTTATACTCGATTTTATTTTTTGTTTCATTTTTTTATTGGTGTATACAGCTACATATGCGTTTTGTACAGAATTCTATACTTTTTGAATTCCTTTCGTGCAAATGTGATATTACGAATTACAAAGATGAAAAAAATGCGACTAATCGCACTAACTAAAAATTGTAAAATTATTTAAAATAATAAATTATCATGTCATTAAAAATAACGTTAGTTTCAGCGTTTTATTTTTAAGAGTTCGCCTTTTAATACACGCAGAAGTAACATACCGGCGCGTTATCGTATAACGCGTAATTGCGCGCGATTACATATAGCGCACGCCCCGCTCTTTTTTGTGTGCGCGCGTGCGCGCAGTTTATTTTCGTACACACCGACCGCACAGAACTATATACGAATCTTGCGCGTTTCTAACATTTCGCAAGGAGGGTCTTTATCTCTCTTGGTCTCTCCGCGCGCGAGAGCGAAACCAGTTGCAGCCGAGAGTTTAATACCACTTGGCGGTCTTTCGTTAAAGAGAATGCTGACAGTTTTTATGAACAATATCGTATTGTTACGATGCGCACTTATACTCCCTTTTCCACTGCTTTTACAATCTCACGGAAACTTTTTTCATAACGAGAGCAATGAATTAAAACCGTCCCGCCGCGATCTAGCAAATCTTCCGAAGTTTTTGCTCGGTTAATCTAATTTTCAAGATTGATGAGTTCGCGTAAGTTATCTTCTTTATAGCAACATTAATTAACCCGGTAAAATTAGTAAAACTGCCGCTGTTTTTGCTCCCCGTCTCATATAGTGAAAAATAGTTCACGATATTCCTTATTATTAATAATATATACAGCAAGAGATTGAATAACAACTAACGTGATATATATTGCACGAGAGCGGTTTCTCGATAATCAGCCAAGGTGTTGAAATTTTTTCGTTGCTCTCTCCAACAAAGAACGAATACTTATAAACGCTATATTGAACAATAAAAAAATATATCTGCGACCGATTGAGCGAGTGCGCGCGCGTGCGATGAGTCACCTTGCATACCCCCGTTTCCTGTGCGGTCATTGAATTCCAATATTTCATTGACAAGTGTACACGTGTTATATATTACTTAATTGCCGAGTATTGCTTTAAAGAATCCATCTATATTTTTATTACTACTCCTTTCTCTTTTTTTTTTGTTTATATTATATATATAAAAAAAAACTTGAAAAATTCCAAGTATTTTAAAAACACGAGAGGAGTGAGTACTTGTATATCCCCGTCACTCAAATCAAACGACGCGCAAACAGGTTTCCACATCGGCCGATATATA
>JAPYZO010000742.1:0-23459 GCA_030522905.1 Torymus flavipes | reverse complement strand
AGCGCAGTTATCGCAGGTATTTTTAATATAGCTTTGATTACTCGGGTGAAACATCTTTTTTGCGTAAATTTACTGTACGTAAAATGTTTTTTAAAAAAGCTTTCCATAATACGTTATTATAAATATTTGCCATCTTTAAACACGAGAGTGCGAGTATTGGAAATATTGGAATATTAAAGCTGATAGGGCAAAAGGAAATAATATATATTTGATCGATCACTGTACTGACAGCAATAAAAGCTAGATAGTGTCGAACAAAAAGTACATATTATAGTCGTCGATATTAATATACCGATATACTGTCGCTCGTTCAAATTTAATTAACTCGAAAATTCGCCCCTCCCCCCTTATCTCCTCCGCTCACGCTAGCGTTATAAAATACAAAGCCCTGACCTACGCTCCCATCATCTCCAAAATCGAACTCTCTTTCTCTCTGTCTTTTTCGAATTCGTCCTACTCCATACAAACCTCGTGCTGCCCCCATTTAGCCCCGCGCAAGCGAGCGCGACGGATTCATTTTTCACGATATACGTACACAGGAACAGCCGCGCCCCTTTCGATACAAACGTCGATTTTCCGGCGATGGGTCGCAGGGTGCGGAAAACCACGGCAACAGCAGCAGCCAGCCAGCCAGCCGGTACAGATCGGTCGTGCAGATAGCAGAGAGAGAGCATGAGTGTGTATGTATGTGTGTGCAAGGGGTTGGAGATGGCGAGTGGATGCTGAATGGGTTTCGTACGATAGTTCGTTGATGGCTGGAGAGATCTGACACGTTTTTCGGGTGCACACAGGGCGCGGGTGTAATGTGGTTTTAGGTGTCGGAAGAAAGTACGAGGGGAAGCTTTTTTTTTGTTATTTGGTGGTTTGAGATAAAAACTTTTATGGGATATTGTGAATATTCATGTGTGCCGCAAAAAACGTCGATGTTACAGATGCCTAAAGCAAGCATCTCCTTATAGTATAAATACACAAATACGGCTCATAATTATGAAATTTATAAAAAGAATATTTTTTCTATTACTAGTGGCGCCACATAGGAAACTCAAAGGGAACTATATGAATTGAGCTTTCCAAAAAAGCCTTGTTCCTATAAAAGTTTAATAATTAAATAATTATTTTTCAATGCTGCATGCTTTATGGGTTTCAAACCATGCACTGAAACATTTTTTAATACTTTAATAACCGTATCATAAAATATGATACAGCGATAAAAAAGACCCTTTCCATTAAAACTATAACGTACAGTACTCCCTCTAATACTTTAAGGTAATGCTTTAAATCTATCGATCAGCCGTAACGAACCAGACCCTTCCTTTAAGGCCGTAACTAACGCACCAACTCCGCTATAAATATCATCGCTTTCATCAACAGGGCATAGTTCAAAAACAGCCCTCTCTGACGAAATTGAAGCGCACCTCAGCTCATAATCCGATGACGTACCTACTCCTCGCGCGCACGCCGCTGCTTTATGATCCGCGGCGTGCCTTTTTACACCCGTTCCCCTCTCCCCCTGCGTGATATTACATGTAGAGAGAGAGAGCGAGAGGCTCAATATGACAGCGTGGTAAAGGAGATTTTGCGCTGTTTTTTTTTTTTGCACGGGCGTGCAGCCCCTCGTCCTCCGCGCTCGGATGCACGCTAATTGACTATTTTTCATGTCGCGCACGCGCCACAGCTCGCATGTCTGCGAGGGATGTTTCAACTTTTTCTTATACGCGGCGAGCATACTTTTTTCCGCTTATTCGTCCTCCCCCCATGTGCCGCGAGTGATTTATGGGCCTTTATTTATCTGAAATTTTAATGCGGAAATCATCGACGACGAGCCTACGGCCTCACGTGTTCTCCAGCGCTATGCTTTTTTTCGCAATCTCGTACAGTGTGCAAAGTGAATTTTAATATTTTCATGGCAGGTTTATGGATGAGAGATAGGACTTTAACGACGGAATTAACGGTTTTTAGATGTATTAGATATCGGTCGTTTGCTTTATTAATGTGATAGGTAGATTTATTTACCAACCCTGTATTGAAACAATCGAATTTTTAAAAAATGTGACGTATTTTGTGTCTATTGTCAACAAAGATATACACTGATTTATTTACCATGCAAATACGTTTTTTTCCGAAACAATTATTCCACCTCGTATTTACTAATTTTGCAATAAAATTTCGCCGATAAAAAAGTAGCCTTTTCATCGTTTGGCCAATCTGGTTTACCCTTCGCTTGATCCACGGTTCGGCGCAAACACGCGCGAGCAAAAATATTCGATACACGCCACGCTCTCTCTTTCACCCACTGTTCTATTCGCCTATTAAAAGAAAAACCGAGCCTGCACTAGCAGGAAATTCGAAAAATAGCGAACGCTAGTTCCGACACGCCTGGCGCGTACTTCTTTTTTTTCCCTCGCTGAAAAACAAAAAAAAAACAAAACAGCAAAACAAAAATAAACCGATGCAGCGATGATACTTGCACACGTGTCAAGCGCCAATGCAATCGGAGCATTTGTCGACGACTTTGCTTTATGGTGGCCAGCGCGCAGGGGCTTTTGAGAGAGAAAGCGAGACAGAGAGATGGTGTTGCAGGCAAATCCCGCCACGCGAATAATCCGCGATGCGCGCGAGCGTGTTTTCGATGCGAAGGCGCGGGGTGAGCGAACATGCCCCAAGGCGTAAACCTATCTATATATGTGTGTATGCCGGGCGGCTGGTCGTAGGTGTAAACTCGTGAATTATGCAGTGGCCTAGGTGGTTTAGAGGTAAAAATGAATTTCTTGAAATTCTATATCAGTTGTTCGGTTATTGGATATGATTTTTTTGATCGTCTAAATGATATATGTCAATCGCATTTAAACATTTTTTGAGCTGCTTTTTTTAGTCAGGATTTGATACACTTTTACACATGTATATTAACGAAGACGCAGATTAGTTAGACGTAATTACTAAAAAAACTAATATTTTTCATTTCATACGCTTATTAATTAAAATAGTTATTGTGAATGCAAAAAACAAATTTGTTCATTGCTATAGTAATTTAAATAATAATATGATAGAGAATATCTACGATAACTTACTAAGATGGGTGGCGTAAGTAGACTTGCTACATCACTTCGAACCAGTTCATGAGAGTAAAACTTATAAGAATTAAGTGAATCGGTATAAAAAACAATGTAAAACGCTGTTTTCTTTAGCAATAACATTCTAAAATTAAATAAAAATAATCTATAAAATGTACGAGACAATTATGCTTATACGCAACAATATTATTTTTAAATTCTCCAAAACACTTCTCTTGTATTATCAGATTTAACTTTACACGTATGCACGCAAAACAGGACATTTGTTTACGCCACCAGTAACGCCCGCGGGGGGATAGAATATTACGTGGAAAGAGCAGCACACACATGCGCTCTCTCCTCTGCTAAAAGTGAGCTAAGTACATGCATATCACATCGTAAAACAGTTACGGTATACGCGAGTATACAGTAAAATCAACATCCAGCCTCGCCCTTTTTACTACCCTGTGCGCTCGCACCGTAAAACCGCGATACATTGCCTCTCGCACCTGCCGCATACACTATCCTACTATCGAAGAAACAGATCGTGCGCGAACGGAAAAAAGACAGAGCGCAGAATCCCCCTAACGAACTAGCTATACTGCATGCCAGCTTTTTCGGCTGCAGCTCGTGCAGCATGCTTGCGAAACCGCAAAGTGAAATGCGAGTGTAAACTCGTTCCGTGTTTACGCTGAGCCGGTCTGCACGCCTGTGCGATTGAACAATTACAGGCCGCCTCGTAAACAAAGCGGCCCGCGAGCGCGTGTACGTGCGAATCTCGGTTTTATGTTTGCGAGGCCGAGGGGGCGATAAAAGGGACAACCATGCAGTATATAGATGCGGGGATTCGGTGCGTGTGAATGGCCGCGTAAGTGAATGATAACTGGGCCTTCGATCCGGCCGATGTACATATACGGTTAAGTGGTTTATCGATGTGGATTTTCAGTTTACTTTAAGTGCGAGGAGCTTAAACTCGCTGACGGGGATAAAAGCTGCAGGCACGATGGATGTTTGTAGTTTATTGTCTTGCGAAACGCCGATCGGGCGTTTTTTAATTGAGCTTTAAGAGTGAGTTTGATAGTCGCTCGTTCTTTAAGCGAGTTTCTTCAGCGTTTTTAATGATTCATTGTGTAATTTTATTTATCATAAAGATACTTGTCGATATTTCTATAGTTGAAATGACATTAATTTCAATATGACAATTTTTTAAAGTTATTGTAATATTAATATAGCTGTCTTCGTGTCTGTCTTTTATCTGTATCGATTTTTAAACTTTTTTGTAGCAAACAATGTATGAGTTGATTGCAGCTGTATTTATTTAAATTTTCAGAGGTACGCATTCTCTTGATTAACTTGAAAAGCGGAAGAAAAAAGGAAAAATTGATAATTTCGTTAGCTTCTGAATTTTCAGGTCATTGATACTTTGCATGATAAAGCTAAACAAATACATCATTAAACGGAATATTGTGACACAAAAAGTCGGATTGAGAGTCAAAAGAGAGTGACAGGTACGATTGTTGAAATTTCAAAGTATTGGTTGATATGAAATTGACGGCTCGAGAAGATCAAAAGGATTATTTTATGTATCTATCTACATCTGTATGTATACACGTGCGTGCACTATAATATTATAAAATCAATAAAATAAGCGAGTATAGACTTTCGAATTGAATGTTTCATAAACGTCAAAAAATACAGCAAGAGTTTAAAAAATACCAAAGCTGTTAGATTACTTTTTACCTATCGAATTATCATATGTTTTAGTCTTTGCATGTTTCAAAAAGCAAAAGTTGATACTTCGATATTTGATACTTTGATACTTGACCTAGTCATCTAAAAGGTTTAAACACATATTTCTTGTCTTATCATCATGAGCAAAACAGTATTATTCAACAAATTTCTGCGCTTCCAAAATACAAATATAAAAAAATACCTCACACTTCTAAAACATCAGATTCATCAATCCTCCCCGCAATCCATTCAGAGCTCCCCCGCAAACGTGACAAAGAAAAATTCCAGAAAAACCTCGGGAAAAAAAACGAATTTTCTCTTTTAAAATCGACGCTCAAAAGACGAACCACGCATGCCAGATACAATTTCACCACGCGTGCGTATAAACCGTATAAACGCTAGCTTCAAAATGCTATATATCGACACCCTTCCCGTATTATCCCCGCAGTATACAATTGTCTGGCGATAAATTCTGCCAAGACACAACAACACCCGATCGAAGTCGCGATCTCTACAAAGATTTATCTTTTTATATATATAATATACACGCGGGGTGAAAAACGCATTGCGATTTGTCGACAGGTATACAGACCTATATATACTTATGAGCGTGAGTGTAAGCAGGAGACGGCGAAATTAGCGTAATGAGAGCAAGAGAGCTGTGTGAAATATCGACGACGGTTTGTCGTCGCGGCGCGCATGGAATAAGTTGCGGCTGGAATGCGGGTGCAGCGCGAGCCACTAGCGGTCGCCGACTTGTATAACGAGGCAATTCTGCAAGAGTTATGCCATTTTCTTCAAATAAATATATAGTGGCAAAAGTAGAATGGAGAAAATATAGCGAGTATGAAAAATAGGGTATTTTTGGATTGCGGAGTGACATTTTTTTTTCAAGTAATTGACAATATAGTAATTGTTTTATTATTTTGAATGGAGTACCATTCAAGTAGGTACCCTTGGAGTAGATAGTAATCTAAATTCAAATAAGTGAAAATTTCACTTATTTTACAAGTGAATCCTTTTTTGTCACTTACTAATAAGTTAAATTTTCACTTGTAAATAATATTTTTACTTCCAAATTAGTGAAATGTTCACTTTTTCCGTAAATTATCAACTCTTGACTTACAAATAAGTAGAATTTTCATTTTTTTCAAGTTTTTACTTATTTCAATAGTGATTATAACAAAAATAAACATGTTAACTGATCGCCGTTGCTTGTATATTACAGAATATTCTACGCAATTGTAATCTAATGTTATCAATGTAAAATTATTGACAAAATAAATATTCATTAACCAATTTATAATTAGAAAATTTTCAGGAAGACACTAATGTAGAAATATGTGTAGAAAAATAAAAAGTGTCATGTTTGCACGAGTATACAACCATTTTTTCATACAAGGGGTACGAAAACATATTTTTGTAGTAGCCGTCGACGAAATAATAAAAAAAAATACGTTGGATATTGTTATACAGTACGACTTGTTATTGAAAAAATATATATATTTTTTTAACATTCAATAATCTACATTATTGAACAACTTTTTTTGTTTTGTTGAAAGATATACCTATGGTGTCAATCAAACGACACAGTCCGGCATCGTGCGATAGTCAAAACCGTTAAATAATTTATTGAAATAAGTATTTTTATTCAATTCAAATATTATACATAATAATGTAATAATAATCTTCCCTCAAAAAATTATTATTTTTCAAAATAATTTAATATTATTTTGGGAATTTGCTTACGTATTTATACATTGTATAATAATGGTATTCACAATTATAGTAATTATTAAATTTTCACTTATTGAATAAGTACAATTTTACTTTACAGATAAAATAATGTTAACTTATTAAATAAGCGAAATTTTTTCTCAATTAATATAATCTATTAATTCTATTATTTTCATTAAATCATTCAATCCGTCAACTACAAATGCCAATTTACGATTATTATATTATATAAATTGATATATAAAATATTGCACTTAGAGCCCTATGGAATTAATTTTGCGTTAAAACTAATATTTTTCTTAGAGTAATGTTTTCGAATCGTATAATTGTACGTGATTGTACAGCAACTTTTAATCGTTAAAAAGTTTCTCTCTATACAATATATATACGTAAACATGCTTCACCACATCTGCGACAACCAATGTCTCTATACATATGTACAAACCGCAAACCGCCAATCCGGCAAAAAAAACAACACAAACCACTCACTGTGCCCTATACAGAACTTGATAATCCCCCTGCGTGCACTTCAACGAAATGAGAAAGCGACTCTGGCGTTAAAAACAATTGCGCAAGCTCTAATTAAAGATGAGCACAAGCGTGCGTGCGGGTAATCCCCTTTATGAAAGTGTTTTACGCGCGGCCTAATGCATCGATCGGGTAATGCACGCGCGCGATGCGCTGCGCAATCGAATTATAACCCTCGATGTCTCGCGACTCACGCGAGTACGTAACAGCGAAGCGATAATCGAGTTGTCTGTTTGCACGCGCCCGTGAAGTGCGCGACAACGGCCGCGCTAATGATTATTTATCTCGATAGCGGAGCAGAGAGGAGAGAGACAGCACGGGATCTTGTGGATCTGGACGTGGATAGATGAGTGCGTAAATATAGGGAGATTATGCTCGGTATGGAGTGGGTTGGATGAGGTTTTAATTGACTTTGGTTTCACGGAAAATTTTAAATATTTATCCTGATAATTATACTTTTTGGGGATACGGATAATATGTGTTGCCGTTAGAAACTAAAGTTATTACGAAAATATACGAATAAAGAAGTTAAAAATATATTGCTGACATAGAAACACATTTACATTGATATTTTAATATTTATTGGAAGTTATACTTTATTTATCGTTATTTATACAGCGTAAAAATTATTTTATATTAAATTTTCATTTATAAATTTAAGTCGTTTATATATTCGTAACAATTCAGCAAACAAATCAAATCAAGTAAGTATAAGTAAAATTTGTTTTTATTTACAGGATCGTGTTAAAAATTTAAGAGATATTGCATAGAAAATTGGCATCATTATTTTAGCAGACTAAACGAATTATGTTTTTTTTTTTTTTTGCCAAGGAGACACCTGAATTATTTTCGTGCTTCACGTAAAATGACGCTTCTAAAAATACTTAAACAAATCCAAGTCAACGATATGTACATTCGCTTATTCATTATAAAGCCTATCCTCTTGATAACGAAGAGAGACTCATCCGCTCTTAAGCTTATCTTATAGACTCGACGAAAAAACTGTCTCAATTACCAACTGCTTCTCGATAATCGCGCCCTAGCGTCATAATTTTCGCGTACTTCCAATTTCATCCCCCCCTCCCCCGTCTAGCGAAATAACTCCATAAACCTTTTATTGCTCAACGACGGCGACACGCTGCGAGAGAATCGCTCGGTGTATATAAAGCCCAAGTGCAATCGAATCCTCTCTCCCGAGGGAGAGCGATAAACGCGCCGAAATTTCGAGCGAAAGGGAAAGTCGGCGCACGGGCGACGCTTAATCGGCAAATGGTGCCATTCATAATCGGGTACGCGCGCGCGCGCGTGTCGCGTGAGACGGGACGTTTTCATTTCATTATCTCGCCCTCTCTCTCTCCCCCGTTAATTCTTCGAGAGCGCGGGAGTTGGTAGGTGAGTAATTCCGTACGCGTCTCTCTCTCGACACTACTGGTGTATGTATAGTATAGGTAGTCGGTCTATCTTAATAAATGAGGATGGAATCTAAATCTCGATCTGAAGCGGGGCGCGGTTGGAGAGGTTGGGGGAAGCGGCCGATGCAGGGACGGGCTTTTGTTTTCATTCGCGTTAGGGCTTGCTGTGCGCTTCTACTTTTTAATGCGATTGGAAATAATTTACGGCTGTTTTGGAAACTGGCGCACGTTATATTTACACGGTGTAAAATTATAAAGCGCTTTTAATTAAAAATACGATAACTCAGATTTTTTTTTTAATTTTAATAAAATAGGATTTTTAATTAGACATCTTAATCTTTTAAAACAGCCCGACTACGAATCAGAACTAAATTTTGAGGATTAGTAGAAATTCATTCAAGGAATAGCCAGCAATATAGCAAATCACCAGAAGAAAACTGATTTAGATCTAAATTAGAATTACTTGTAATAACTCCTCCCATATGGATATCAATAAAAACAACACTTAGAAAATAAATGGGTAAAAGGAATTTATTTGTCACATGTCTTAATAAAAACTTTTATTATTATTATAAAAATATTACAAATTTATTTTTCATATAAGTAGCTAATACAGATGTACAAATAATTCATTATCTCAAAAAGATGAAGTATACGATACAATCTTTAATGTTAAATATTCCATATTTAAATTTTAAAACTGTGATTTTTCAATTTCTTAACATAACAATTACTGCAAGAGATACACATAAGCTCCAAAATCCAATACTTAAGTTACATGATGAGTTGGGCAACTCAGAGTTGCACAGGTCTTTATCACATCGCTCACATGTGCCTGGAGAAAAGCCCAACTGTCCCATAATCTTCTCGTATGCTTCACATGGCACTAGCTTGAGTAGACAACCTCTTACAACCATTGCTCTATTATTCGCAGCTAAAAAAGATGGTTTTTTTTTATTATACATTTATTATTATGATTACACTTAAATTATTATAATAGAAAATAATAAATTATTAAAGTTAAACTTGATTATTTGAAAGCAATAGTATTTCAATGAACAAATAAGACAAAATTAATAACTTCCGAAATGTAATCATTTCAACTCTTTGAATACATTTATACATATGTCAATAAATAGTTGATAAAAACTACCCATATTAATTAAAATATAAGTGTTAATTGTATAAAATTTAAGAGCAAATAATAGAAAATAAAATATTAAATGTCATACTCGTATTGGTTCCAGTGAATTTTCCACACTCGAATTCGACGTCCTGAATGGTACCTAGAATATTAAATATGTATTAAATAGATAAAATTAAAGCTGTTAATAAAAATAATTTGAATTATACAGGAAATTACAACCGACGTATATTGGCAAGTATTATTTAGTGCCCATAATCGTTGTTTTAATTTGTCATTTTAAATAATTATAGCAAGCCATTGAACAATAATAGTGTAAATAATACTAAAAAGGCACAGAGTCAAACTTTTTTTTAAAGACCTAACAATCTCGGGGCACACCAAGCTTCTTGTGTGGTGACTAAACAAAGGTGCGCCGATTAGTCATAAGAACAATATATAGTAATCTCCGCTAAGAATAGAAGAGTGCTATAAATTTACGGTGGAAATAATTTTTAAAGCGTATACTCGACGGTAAATTAAAGAAACATAATAATATATTTGAAATTATTTCTAATGTATATAAATTCTTTACCAAACTTACCCGAAGGCGGAAATGAGCCAACTGACTTGAATGTTCGTTCCAAGAAAGTGCTACTTGAATCCAAGGGGGACATCAATTTTTGTATAGAACATTCTGCAACATGATGTTGGCTTGGACTCGAACACGGTCCATCGGTGAATGACGCACATTCATAACAATGTAATGATAGAGCTAAAAAATTTGCGAGTAAAATATTTATTTCGTTTACAAAGTAATTTAAATTTGCATTACTTGTAATTTTTACTATTTAATTAATAATAAAAAGGAATTCATTAAGCAAGTAAAATAATTGCAAGTTATAAATTAATTTGATTGCTTAGTTTGGGGATGCAATAGAATAACGTAGTAGTTACCTACATTTTACTATTTTACGTTATCCTTTTTAAATTTTTAATTTTTACTAATTCTTTAAGTCATCCACTGTTCTTGAAATCATTGCAAATAGTAGATGGCTGCAGTAACCTTACAAAACTTAAATTATAAAAAAATTCTGTATAGGAAATTGGCTACGACATCCCCTTTTTAAAAAGTGAGTTTAAGAATAAAAGTACTTTAATAAAAGAGCAAATAATACACAATTAATTACATTAAAAAAATAATATTAAGTCTATATCAGAAATAGAAAAGTTACCTTGGTCCACTGAGAATAGAACCAGCAATACCAGTACAAGTGAGTTTTTGAGGGACAGCTGCTGGATATACATCGTGGCTCGTCGAAAGGAAACTGACAACTGATATAAGCTAGACGTTACGACGACCATACAGTTATATCCGACAAAAAAGTAGTGCGTCATATATTGGCACAGTGCTAACCGAATACAAGGATTTCCGCGATTGAGTAAGATTACGCATATTCCACACAAAGATAAGGTACGACACATATGAAGTTCGTAGATGGGATATTCACTTCTGAAAATTTTAAGTCTGTCAAAATTCCTATTTTTAGAGGATGATGCAAGCTTCAAGGAAGCGCTTTACTTATTGATATATTTATTATATTAATATATAGTTCTTAAAGTTAATACAACATATACACGACTTGATTTTGTGTTTTTAATTTTTATAACAATTTTCCTGTAAAAATTAAAATTTTAGTTGAATTATTGGAATGCTTAAATATGTTGGTAAAATTGCATTCGTTTGGATCCCTTTCAAAGTTGATGTAACGAAAAACGAGGATGTAATATGATAAGTTAAATTAGCATTACACTAATGAGATAAATTAGCATATTCCCTTTTCAGTTTTCTTCTCATTTTCAGAAATACTAAAGTGCAACATTTTTAGCATGATCTAGTAACAAGTAAATAATATTTTTACCGTTACTTCAAGAATACATACAATGAATTAGTAATAAAAATATATGTTCTCATAAATAGATGTAGACCTGACTATAAATATAGACAAAATGTCTTAATTATAGTGTAATCCAAATGACGAATATTAAAATCAAGTAATATGGAAAATTATAATTAAATTATCAAGAATGTTACATACTGAATATATTCTGACTATTCAATATACTTTTAGGCGTAACTGTAAATACACTTTTGTAATTATAATTAACAAATTGAAATAATTATATTGTTGATGGTTAATATTTTGTAATATATATAATTCTACACTTTTGTATACAGGATGTGATTGTAAAGTAAATCGAAAAGGTTTACATTGCAATTACGCTACTTATTACACCTACAAAGCTGTTTATAGCTTCGCTTGTCATTGCTTATAATCTTTTAAAGTAACAATGAAATAGATAGTGATAACACTTTTTTCAAAACTATACTGGTAAGATTACGGCTTTTTTAATCTTTTAGTATCTAAAATCATATCTCAAAGTTTTCAACTTAAAATTGTATAAATATAGTAATCCAAAGATAATATTATAAATATTGTAATGTAAAATAAACGCAAAACGATAAATAAAGATCATTGCAATATTTACAATCATGAAGCTTTTAAAATTATTCCATAAAAATCAATGAATAATTCGTGAATCGAGTTCAAATGCGCAATGATAATTTCATTTTTCACGTACGCCCGTTCTCATTCCTTTACATGTATTTTAAATTCAATAACATTTTAAAGCGAATCGAGAATGTCGACGACAATGACAGCACGGAATAAAAGGCTCGTTTCACGAAAATAAATCATCAATTCGTCCGTCAGCCGTTTGCCGCACAAAGCCACCTTTATAATAAAAATATCCCTTCCACCCTACGCGTGTGCACATTCCCGCTCAAAAAAGTGTCCAAACTTCAATTTTTCGCCTCTTTATGCTCATTGTACCCTCGCCCCGGCTAATTTATAACCGTTCGTCGACTCTCTCTCCCTCTCTTTTTCTCTCCTTTTCCACGACTCTCCCCCGTACACATCCGATTCACGAGCACGCTCGCGCATAATTCGCAGCGTCATCCCGGAGCGACTACCTACCCCGCGCCACGCGGCTGACGTGACTCGGCTTTTTCACCCTCGCCCCCCCTCGCGCGACGTCATCGGGAAATCGGAAGTCGTCGTTTTCATCGCGATCAAGCGGATTAACTCGATTGCCTTATACCCATTGCGAGGAGCGTTTTAATTGGATGCGCGCACCTCGCTTTCTCACTCTCTATCTGGCGTCCCGTTTGACTAGTCACTAGAGGCAAATCCCCACGTGGTGTCTTTTTTCTCGCGTTTCGATGTGACGGGGTAGTGGAAAGAGAGAGAGAAAAAAGCAGCGCCCGTTTGAGTAAGTATGTATATAAGCATCAGCTGTCGCGAGTTCTGGGTTAGTCATTATATGCACTAATTAATTACGAGGCTCACGCTATAGCGGTCGCCTAGTTGCTTTGGATATATACGCGAAAGGTATTCGTGGAATACGAATGATTGATGGTTTACATTAGTTTATCATTGCAGAATATTTGAAAGTCATTTTTCAAGTCTACAGTTTTTGATTATTACAAAAGGCCAAGTTTTCAATACCATATATTGTATCATAATTTTAATTAATTAAAATCAGTATCCAAACGTGCATTTAATTTTTATATGCAATTTATTGCTGGTATATCTAAATTCACCGCATACAGAGGTAATACATTCACATATTGTTATTCTGATGAAATATAACCGTCTGTTCTTGATCGAATGAAACATTATCTATATTCCACAGTGAATTGTTAAAATATTTTTAACTTATTTTTAACAATCGATGGATGCCAAACTGTACAAAGTTCACATTGCTTCAGACCATGATCAATGCATTTACAAATTACATTTACTGGTGCCTATAATATCCATCGCAGCGTATCCATTGTGTTAATACCATCGTAAATTATCTTACACAAATATTTAAATATTGTAATCAACCAGAAAAGGATATTTTATTTCATTTACAGCCATATTTGAAACAAGCAATAACGTATCTATCATTTTACTCATTTTTTGTCATCAATAATCTATATCGGAAAATTCTTGAATTCCCGCGGCGATTTCCAACGATAAATTAATTCCCATCATAACTAAAGCGCTTATCGACGAGCGAAAACTTTGCCCTCACAGCAGTAATTCAACTGGACGATCAAATGCACACGTCGTTAGCGTAAACAATCCCGGCGGCATCTCGGCCTCTCGATATCACTTAGCTCGCCTTTATTAGTCCAATCAACTCGATCGCCTCTCTCGGGCCACCACCGCTGTCGTCGTCTTTTCCCGACTTTCTCTCCTTCTCTGTCGACGAGGGCCATCATTTAACGGACAAAAAGTCAAAAGGTTCCGATGCAGCAGGAGGCTGCCCCTCTTGCCACCCCGCGGGTATATCATTGTCCTCTCCCTCTCTTTCTCTCTGTTGAAGATCCCAACCGAATGGGAAAAGAAAGGCGACACGCGCACCCTCCCGGAAGGCAGCGCGCCCTTATATCGGGCTCCGGCAGTTCGAGTGCCTCTCGACGCGGATTTTCCCGAATATTTACTCGAGGTTCGGGGAGGAGGGAGAAGCGCCGGCGCGATATTTGTGAGTATAAGATGGAGAAAAAAGCGCTCGGGGATGCCGAGGACGAGAGAAAAAGGGAGAGAGAGGAAGGTACGGGGCTTTTAATGCGGAGGAGGTGAGAATTTTTCGGGACTGAAAAGTATTTCGTTATTTGTTTTGAAGCTTCGTTTCGAAGTAGAGAAAAAAGTTTGTTTATGATGGTGAAATTGAATTTGAACGCGAAGAATTCGTAATACTTGGTTATCGTATTATTTACTAAACTTGTCTTTCTTTCAAGAATAACATTTTATATTATAAACGTGCATTCTTCTGTAATAGAATATTATATAAGGATTTACCAGCATTTCACTCAAAAAAGCAACTTTCTATTTACACTACCTTCACGTATAAATAGTATGGTAACTACGTTAGTTTCATAGAAAATGTATAATGAAATTTTAAGTTAAGTTGCGACTGTTTTATCAATGAAATGTATAAAAATAATAATTGATATGAAAAAAAGAACATCAACTGACATCGTGAGCTGCATAATCTAATCAGAGATTTTTTACAAATCTAATAATATACATCGTTCTATCGAAGTTTGAAGCGAAATAACGACGACAAATCTTCGGTTATTCCTGGGATGAAAAATACTGGAGTTTCATTCCACGAATTAACAAAAGTGACATCAATATTACTGAATTATGTAGGGCAACTGAATTTGTAGCAGAGATAAATCAATATTTTTTACTAATAAAATTGTATCTGTGCTAAAGTTGGACTACTATAACGTCTTCTTAAAAGCCAAAATTGAAATTACTAGATTCAAATCGTACAGTTTTTTAAAATAACTAGCGATATTCAAACGCGCTTCGCGCGTTCTTTTCTATTTTGAGATTGTGTATGCTATATTCATTACGTTTTAGTTTTAATTTATTTTTTTTTCACAGCCAGAACTTAATCATTTTTATACTACTCCAAGTTCAAAATCACAATCTTAATATGATTATTCGGCTCTCGTGGTATAAAATACGATTCGAAACTGGTGCGGAAAACCAATTACGTTTAATAAAATGTTAAAATATACTATTATTAATTTATTTTTTATTACATTAAAAGTCATTCAGTCATTGAATGTAAAAATTTCGTTTTAAAAATTCAAACAATGTTAATTTCTCGCGCCTTTTTCTAATCTGCCAATCAAAATCAAGCCTTTAGGTGCTTCAACATGGCCGCTCATCACTTTTTTAAGAAGGGATAATCAACTTCATTGTTATATTTTATTGATTATTAAATATTATAAAAAACCAATAACAAACAAAAGACACTTGTATTCTGCATCAACGAATGTTATTATATTTTTTACACAAAAAGAATAATTTAGTAGTTACATAAATGTAGAAAAATACTTCGATAACGAACACTTTAATTTTACATAAATTTTGGTAAAAGATGTATTGTCACAAGCTCGAGAATAAACGTAAAATACGCGCGGGAGCAAAAAAAAAGTATGAAATTTTAACCACGTTATACAAAAAAATATTTCACATTTTAAAAACCTTTTCTTATCGGCAACTGGCGAACCCTCAGAAACGCCTAACCCCAAACCGAATATATATATTCATATACAGCAGCGGCTCGGCAATTATGAAGTCCCTTCTCTGCCCGTAGGCGACGTACGACCGAGCCGATAAAGAGCGCTCGGGCCGCCCCTGCGAGCCGCTGACCCGCTCGACCCCTTTGTGTATTACGCACGAAAAATGCGGCGCGCGCGTGAGAAAGGCACGTGTATAACTTACCTATATACATGGGTCGCGGGGCTGCAAAAAAATCCGAGCTTTCTCCGATGAAAAATATACCTACCGTTCGGTAAAAGAGAGAAAGAGACGTACGCACACACGCACATAGCGATAAGTGTGCGCGCCTCTCGATTGGAAGATTAATGCGCCGTTATGGCCCCGCAGCCTTTTATGCGTCGCAGCCGTATTCACGCCGCGTGTGTATATATAGAGGATTTCGACTCCATGGGGTTGGCGTTCGCGCGCACCAGCGCTTTATGTGTGAAATGGGATTTCGCGCGTATAGCGGGGAGACCGTATGACATACATATATCGGCCGAACGCGCTTCGAGGGCGAGCTGCAAGTTTTGTTTTATGGCGGCGGCTCGGGTGTGAATTTCGGGGGCACGCCGCGTTATATGGTTTTTACGCGCTTTTAATGGTTCAATGGGTGGGGAGGGATCGGATGATAAAACCGTGTAATGTGTAATTTTGGATGATTCCAATGGGCCGCGCTTTGAAAAGCCGTATATAGCCAGAGTAATGAAAGTGCACGCACGTGTATTCGTTGGTTGTGAGCTATTTCGTTCTTCATCGGTCGAATGGCTTTCGAGAAATAAACGGATCGTGTATGGAAAGGCAAAAACAGCAATTTCCTAATTTAAGTCTTTTTTATTGCTATGTATAATATATCTTGTCTTTTAATTGGTAGCATATAAATATATTCATTCATATATTCAGAAATAAAAAGAGGAATCACGAAAATATTTGAGATCCTAGCGAAGCCGCCATAAAATAATTTTCGTGTCCATATATATAAATTACTTAACCTCGTTACGTAAAAATATTTGAAATTGAATCTACAGTAGCGTGCAGAGGTCCAATCTTTCCTTTTCGCCATCTCCCCATGTTTTTCTTTATTAAAATACAAATGCAATGATCCCCCAACGGTTCGCCCCTTTCATCCCAAACGGACCAGGATGTCATCTCCCGCGTCTTTTTTAAAAAGAACAATTTCCACCTCTCGAACATCGCTTCCCCCCACCTCTCTCTCCGGCTTTAATTAAATTTCACAAATTCCTATAAATTCCTCCACTTAATAAGAAAGAAAAAAATAAAAAGGAACGCGCAAATAGGGAGAAGCTACACGCGGAGACGTCATCGAAGGGAGAGGGAGAAAGGCGCATAAGTAAGCTCAATTAGAGTGAGAGAGAGAGAGAGAGAGAGTCGGCGCTCAATAACAGGCGTGCGCTTGTTGATATCAAATATTCATCCGCGCGCAAGCCCGCTCCGTATACCCGTTTTCTCCTTCCACTCAACGACGACGAGGTGGAGAAGAAGGCCGCCGCCGCTGCGCGAGAAAGCTCGTCGCGCGCGTAATTGAATCATCCGCTGAAATCTCGCGCGCGCGCTCGCAGGTGTACCTACAGATACACGCGCGCGGGTAATGCAGTGCTGCAGACGCGCGAAAATCGCGAGGAGGAGCTCGGGTATGAGCGAAGGGTAAGAAAAAATAGAGTCGGATGCGCGCGGGAGGGATGAGCACCGAGTGCTGCGAATTTCGGATGGGAGATTTGAGCTATTTTCGCGTAAATATAGTCGTTTCGTTCGTGAAGGAGATTTTAAGGTTTAAAGGGATGTTGTCAATTCGGTGATGTAGGCTGAAATCTAGTTAAGTACTTTTTCATTGTGCAAAAATGTCACCAAACTTGTTTAAAAAACTTATCGGGTGGTGGTTGATAGATAAATAGATAAACGAATAAAATTAATATATTATTGTTTCACTATATTAGCTATGTTACTATTAATATAATTACGATAATAGAATTGATTAAAGTAAATATTATTATTTTAGCACCTCTCACCAAAAAGTCGCAGAGTGTGCTTTTAACATATGATAAATATTTGATTTCCTCAATTTGACATAATAATGTTATGACATTTTAAAGATACTCATTTAAGAAATTTAAATGCCATTTGTTATGTATTCGTTCTAACGATTGTACTCATTAAGTTCAACGGTTACTTTGAATATTAAATTACAAGCGCAAAATCAAACATTATTTCCATAATTTTCCTAATTAGCAAAAAAACCGACCATTAAACCGCGATACTCCTAGCGATCGCTGGGGATATTACACAAACGGCACGAATGAAAAATGGTCGCGGCGCGCAATGTAAAACGCGCGCAATTATATTTCCATTATCGGTAATTTTATTGCCGGTCGCGTGCCTACGATAACTAACGTATACACGCGATATCTCCTTGACCGTATCCTATATACATATACATGTATACACATTTTACCTCGCCGCGCGTGCGAATGATAATAAACAGTAAAAACAGAGAGCGCAACGCTTATCGACGTCGAACTGATCCTTAATTAAATAAAACGGTTTAGCTTTTTTGGCGAGCACGCTGTATCAGCGTGTAAAAATTGCGCTATTCCTGCAAATATTCGCGCGCAAAGTCAATTTCGAACGCGAGCTTGCACACTACTATACGCGCATCACCAGTCGCAATTCGTTTGTTTTCATTTGCGTACTGACGCGAGTGCGCACGCGAGAGAGCCGCACTTATGACATGGAATATATATACTCGATTTTCGAACAGGGAGAGAGCGAGAGGGATGAAATGGCTTTCAATAGTATTTACGAACATCCCATGTTTTGATTCACTTCCAGTTTTGTACGATATGAGCTATTTGCACCGAAATAAAAGAAATTTTTTGATATTTTTAATTAAAAGGACCATTTTATTTAAATCTTTATGATAAATATTGGAAATAGAGAGGTTGAAAGACAATTTTTGAAAACAACTGCAAGCGAGGCTGTAGGTCAAAATTATTTAACGACGACACCATTGTTTTTTTCTGGAACGAAATTTTGTTCATTTTCTTCATCTTCAAACTTTGTAAAATGACGTACTTATTACTTATGGATTTGACAGAGCAACTGGGTTCGCAGAAATAGTACTTTTCGTCACGGGCGCGAGTGTAGATTATTTACCTTACATGATGTTTTTCTCGCTTCGCTGAAGCAAAAAGTCTCATGAGGTAAATAATCTACTATCGTACTATAGTCTCGAACCGTATTTTATACCACGAGGGTCAAAAAATCATATCAAAGTTGTGATTTTGACGTTAGTGGTATAAATGTCTTTTTTTTAGGTAAAGCATGTTACTTCTTCTGACGTACCACATTATAGATGCTTTTACATATTACATCAGTGATTTTTCGTTACAACACACATTATTGTTACGATTTTCTGGAGCATCGTATATTTGGCGCGAATTACGAATGCGACTCAAGGGTTAAAATATTTAATAATCTTTCTACTCCCATTCGCAAATTACTATAAACGATTTCTTATTATAAAAAGACGTCGAGCGATCACCCAAGATTTAGTTAATTTTAAAATTTACATGTACATAAAAGTACCGAATTTCGACCACCCCAGTCCACAATAGTAGGAAAAAGTGAGAACAATTTTATTCGTAATTTGACAATTATACAGCGTAAATTGAATGATTAACTGTAACGAAATTTTAATCATATCAACTAAAAAAACCACTGCCACTGCTCTGGATACATTCAAATGTATTGCGAATATCCATTTTATATTCTTTTAATGGCAGAGGATGTTTTAAAATATTTTACCCTTTACATTGACCGAATCTTTATTATTATTAGTTAACATTTGAAACTACATTGTACAACATTTTCTGTTTCGAAAACCGCCGTTTATTTATACCCCAAAAATACCGCACATTTCAACAACTTTATATACCATCCCCTCGCGCACAGCAAAAAAAAACGGCTCTCCCAGCGAAGAAAAATAAAATCGTCAATTCCGCGGGGCGGTTGTATCGTTAACCCGTCCCGAAAAAAAGACACAAAACCCCTTTATACAGGCCATTCGCTCGCTCTCCCTCGCGTATACTGCAGCCCGACTGCTCGTCGTCGTCGTCGTCGGCTAGCGGTAGATTTCGATTAGCCGAAAATTTACAGTGCACCGCGTGCACTGCAGTTTTATGAGCCACGCGGCCGCGTTGACGAGTCACGAAAATTCTTTCTGTGATTTATGCTCTTCGGAGGGAGGGCGACGATCGGGTTATGCCTGCGGCACTTTTCGGCTCCTCCTTCCTTCCTTCCTTCGCCTGTTATTTAGCGGTTGACGCTATATGGAGCGCACGCGGAGGTATATAATTGCATAATAAAATAAGCCGCGAGAGGATTTACGACTCGCGCGCGTTTTCCCACGCGCCGGATTACGCGCGCGCGAGCGTTCTTAATCAAGATGTCGAGGGCTAGGAGAGAGTTGCAGCAGGGTACTTTCTTTGAGCTTCGTTTGTGGCTTGTAGAGATTTGTGTGTATATGCGCGCACGCTGCGCGGAGTATAAATAAAGCTCGTTGAGGAAGTTTTTCTTCAATGTTTCTCTTTATATATAAACTGCAGCTTAGACTTGGAGATATTTTTCTAAAGCTGTCATGTTTATACGGTGACTGACGTTTTATACGTTGCATTCGGAGAAATTTCACAGTTAAGTGTGTATTCTATGTTTTCTAAAGTGCGCGCGTTTTCGTTTCGAGCGTTTTATATTATGTTGTATAACGCAGAATGGAGAAAAATATTTTTGCTAGCTACTAAAATTACGATTTGTTGTTAACAGTACCCTGGTAGAAATACTATCCAACGGTTATCGGATCGTTGGTCAAGTTTTAAATTGAAAACGTCATACTATAATTATGTTGCCATTGGCGACGAAGAATAACTATTTATACATGGGGAAATATTATATTGTAGATGCTGTAAAATGTAGTGATAGTTTTAAATATAGTTTTAATTAGTAGAAATGCTTCCCTTTGATTAACATGTTGACCAACAAAGTTGGTCTATCTTCTACCAGGGTATTTATTTGTTATGTATATACTGATTATAATAAAAATTTAAATTTTATTTCACTGACATCGATAGAAAAAAAACAAACTAAAAGTGACCCGCGTAAAATTTATTTATATATAGTTATATATGATTATATATATCCTTATGTAGAACTATATATAAATATAGATGACTTATGTCTCTATATAACTGCATAAATATTTATGGTCATTTATATTTATATACAATTATGTATAACTTTATGTGATTTCGTATTGTCACATAAATTTTTAGTGATTGTATTATTCATATAATTGTATATTAATATATAGAACTGTACACCATTGTACATGAACATATATTACCATGCATAATCATGAATTTTACCTAAAATTATGTATAGTTGCGTGCAAAATTATATTCAGTCGTATATGACCATTCATGCTTATGCGTGGTGTTAGAGAAAATTACATATATAATTATATATAAATAAATAACTGTAACCTTATTTATACATAATTATAACATAATTACATAGAAACATAATTCATATATATTTATATACAGTTCTATTTGAAACATGTATAAGTATATATACGAATCATTTTTACGCGGGGAGTTATAGTTAACGTGAACAATAGTAACAATAGACATATAATTCATAACGATAAAAAAGCATAATTTATAGATTTTAGATTATTTGATTATTTTTACTATAAATAAAGATTTATATTATGCAAAGCAAGTAGCTAGTTTCATCTTCAAGCAAATAAAAATGTACATGCCACGATGAGCACAGCATGTAAAACGAAATAGCTCTGCAATTGGCATTAAAAACAGTGCTCCTTTGCAAGCTCCATTTTCCGTTTGCATTTGAAAATGTTTTTAGTAATGCAGCATATTGCTTATACATGTAACAACTGCATTTCCTTATAAAATACTTGAAGAAATTTAAAGTAGAAAAATATTTAATAAATAATAGAAAAATATCTATAACGAACACTATCTTAGATAAAAATAAAAATTTAACGATGTCAAAAGAATTTTCCTCGATTCCACTAAGGTTTCGTACCTATAACAACAGCTTTGTTCACCGTAGCGAATAATAATTCCCCGTGTATTTTCAAACTTGATATTGCTTAAAAATATGAAAGCAACTAAAAATATCATGAACTCAGCTGTACAAGCGGGCAGAAAGAACCGTTAAAACTTAATGCCGGCACGCGCGCACGTTCGCGTAAGCTCGAGACTGTACCCTATGCCACGATGCTCGCAAGCAAATTTGCCAGTCTGCCTCCGCCCTCGTACTTACCGCCGCTTCCCTTTCGAACGCGCGCGCAGACATCCGCTACCGCCGCGGCTGCTTTGCATAGTCTGCTCGTCGCGTGTCTTATTGCGGACTCGCGCGGCGAATTGTTTTGCGTAAAAGCGCAAGGCTGGGACGCGCGTAAAAAAGTCTTATTAAGCTCTGGCGAGTGCTATGGGGGAAGAAGAAGAAGAAGAAGTCGTTGCGAGTCGGTGTGTAATAGTAGCGCGTGCAGATCGGAATCGAAATGCGGTGGCGTCATGAGCAATTAGAGGCAAGTGCATTTGGTGAGAATAAAAGTATGGTCATTTACGTTCATGGAATGCTTAAAAATTATCTTTTTCCTGCATACTATACATATTTAATAACGCAGGCAAGTACTAAAATCAGCGCAAATGTTGATTGACTAACGAACAGAAGACATAGGTAAATAAATATCTATCTAGTCTAGTATTCGTTAGTCAATCAACATTCACTTGTACATTGGATATACTATATTTATACTGAAAGAAATAATTCATTCTAGAATTCAAGGGGATGCGTCTACAGTAAAAATAAAGCAATATATATAGTTTATAATATTCATTAACAGGTTCAGTGCTAAGGGCTCATTCTAAATAATTTAGTCACTTTATATATTTTTGCTACAATTAAATTTTCTTTCATTACATTGTAGTTTTAATGAGATTTTCTGGTTTTCGAATGCATAAAAAATAAAAACAATACATAAACTGAAAACATTTTGTTTTATTATAAATACGTAATTTATAATAGGTCTGAAGTTTGCAACGTTGGGGAACGAAATAAAAAAATAATTTATTTTACTTCAAATTTATACTAAATAATATTAACTTTGTGTGTAGATATAGTGTTTTATAGTATAAAATAGCTTTATAACGAAGGTTTAGATAAAATTTCCATTGTTTAGTGATTTAAGCAATAATAAAAAATGATTTCGTTGCATTCCAACGATGCAAACTTCAGACCCATAATTTATATTAGAAAATAATTTACAAAGCATATTTCTGACACATATGTATCATGCCGCACTGAACCTATGCCTAAGCCTTTGTTTTGCGAAGTTTTGTTCGTATTCAAAAATATATTTATTGCTATCCTATTTTCCTCAAAGTCAATTTTGACGTTCTTCTTTTTGTTGAATTGAGTAGAAAATTTCAGTCTAATAACTTCTTTAGTTTAGTAGTTGTAGTCTATAACTTCCGTATACATATATTTATTAAAAAAAAAATCAGAGTCCGTGACCTGTAAAACATAAGAGTTTATCAAAGTCTCGACCCATTCAAAAAGGAAATACCAAGAGAAGATCTGAAAGCATCTACTCTATTAATTC